>RXPK01000217.1:2205545-2513716 GCA_004143645.1 Protaetia brevitarsis
TGCGTCTTCAGTTGTAATAGTTTCTGATTTGCACAGCGAACAAACCTTAGCAACAATTCCCTTTATAGTAAAAGCAATATTGCCGGAAACGGAAATGTATATTTAAAAAAAGCATTTCTCGGGTTTCAATGATTTTTCTGTGTGTATATTTTGTTGTCACGAGATGCAGTAGAAGCCAATAACAGATTCCAATATATAAGTTGTTGAAGTAGTTTACATGTATCAGTAATTTTTAGTGGTTTTTTTTTATATAGGACAACAGATAGTATTATTATGGAATTAGTTCTTCATAAGTATCTTATACATACTATTTTGTAATTCAATTTATATCATGATTTAAATGTCGGAGTGACAGGTTCAATGCGCACTTGCTGAACTAAGTATTGAAACTAATATTAGATATCATTCCTTTTCGCCAACAAATTGAGGAAACCGTTGTTGCTTGGAGATTAGGGTTTTTGAGCAATTTAACAGCGATGTTTAGTGGAAATATAACTATCTTAAAGGGATCCAGAACAGTGGTAAAATAATTAACAATGCCAATAGACTTAATGCCCGTAAAATACTAAATACGTTTCCTAATTCAAAACAATTGGGGTCGAAGTTATTTGTCAGAGCTGCCGACTTTAAATGGCACTGTAGCAAGTCTCATCTAACTTTGGGAGGAAATATTTGCCCTAGTCGTCTGCGTCCAGAGGCAACGCTAAACCTTTTGAAGACAAACAGGTTTGAGTCCGTGCCTGATTAATGTAATGTGACTGGCTATGACAAACAAAGTTACTTTTTGTTGAAGGTCGGAGTACTTTTACATTAAAGGTTATGACTCATCAGTTGGCCAAAAAGCGGGCTAGCTGCCATCGCTGTGAATCAAAGTTCTCCCCGGACATTTCCCAAGCCCAGGTGAAGGAAGGCTTCCAACAATAACTCGCAGAAAATCGCTATCCTTCTGTAAATAAACTAGTAGCAAAAAGGCTAATCAACTCTTCACTAAACTTCAACAAAAACGCATTCAGACGCGACAGGTCGAAATTAAGCCTACTTACTGGCCCATTTGCTTATTGAGTCTACAGTTTCCGAAATTGTGAAGATGACAGCTTTAAAGAAAATTATCAGGTTTGCGTTAAGCAGTGGAGTGAAACCCAACTATGGGACTCATGACAGTATTAGTCGCGGTGGCTTAAGACTTCAATGCTTCAACCTTGTTACATAATATTATTTAAAAGTAGAGTACGATAGAGGTTCTTAATGTATGCACAAATCAGTTGGCCAAAAGAGGGGCTAGCTGCTATCGCTGTGAATCAAAGTCCGCCCTGGACATTTCCCAAGCCCAGGTGAAGGAAGGCTTCCAACAATAAACTCGCAGAAAATCGCTATCCGTCTGTAAACAAACTAGTAGCAAAAGGCTAATAAGCTCTTCGCTAAACCTCAACAAAAACACATTCAGACGCGACAAGTCGAAATTAAGCCTCTTTACTGGCCTATTTGCTTATTGACTCTACAATTTCCGAAATTGTGAAGATGACAGCTTTAAAGAAAATTATCAGGTTTGCGTTAAGCAGTGAAGTGAAACCCAACTATGGGACTCATGACAGTATCAGTCGCGGTGGCTTAAGACTTCAATGCTTCAACCCTTGTTACATAATATTATTTAAAAGTAGAGTACGATAGAGGTTCTTAATGTATGCACAAATACTAAAGTACGCTTATGCCAATGTTATGCAAAATAGCGACATAAATTTAAATTTACGACACCATCTTCTCGTTTCTAGTTAATAGTTTACGGCCATCCAGATTAGCCCGCAGCGAAAAAGACCATATAATATGCCATCACAGGCGCCGTTCTACGCAAATTACAAATTTCCCGGTTTTCACCCCATCTGAGACACACAAAGACTGCAGAATTTCGCGAACGCCATTAACTCTTATTAATTATTCCTCGTATCGGGGATCGGGGCTAAAGAAGCGTTACTGGAAAATCGAAACCCGCGCGTCTACAACCCCATGTTTCTCCTCCTTCCCGCCGACACCGCAAAAACCGCCCCCGAAATTTAATCATCCCCCACAACCGCTGCCGGCGCGCCACCTACCAGAACTCGACTGCTTTCCTCGCGCCCGCTTCCAGAATTTCCATTTTGTTTTCATTAATTAACGTGCAGCCGCGTAATCATAAGTTTTACGAGAGAACGGAGCCGCCGAGTGTCACAGACAGAAAACCCTTTGCGAAAGGCGTAACGGCGCTCAACGTTCTCCCTCTCTCGTCCCTCAACGCCCCTCTAAAGGCATTAAACCATATCGGGCGGCATTATCTAGCACCTACGGAATAGAGGATTCTCCGACCCCGAAAGGACGATAAAGTTACGGGGAATGGCTCCTTTACGCGTGTTTATGCGTCCTTATGACGTCGGTCACGTTCGCGTTGAAGCAGAAGTGAGCGCAAGAAGGAGGCATCCCAGTCGCCTAAATACCTGTACCAAGTGCTTCTAATTGGAGAGTAACGTCACATTAGTGGCGCTATACTCTTGACATTCTTCCTCGAGATTAGAGCACCTTCTTGCGTTCAAAAGAAAAACTTAAGAACTTGGCAACTGATAATTTTGGCGGAAAGTACACAACAAATTTTGTGCCTTACTCAGTTGCGGTTTGGTTATCGCCAACTGGGATTTTTCGGTTTTCCAAAGTTATTGTTTTAGCAAAACAAATTTCTTGTTTAAACTTTTTGAAATATAATACATTCATATTAATATCTTAACAGAATTAGCAATGTGTGCATTACCGTGTCTGCCATCATTAGAAAAAACAAAAACAGCTTTCCTATTCTTATGAGAAGAGAGAATAACTTTTGTATTTATGTATAGTTGTATTCAATAAAACATTATGGTACATTTTAAATTGTAAAATACGGTTAAATAAAGTTGGTAGAGGTACTTATACTATAAAATTGTTTCGCTACCGGTTTCGGTTTTTCATTAGAAATCTTCTTCAGGCGTAAACATTTTATAATAGTCAGAAAGTAAAATGAGTAGGATAGATTTTATATATGACATCGCAGGCGAACCTTCTCCGAAGCCACACCTTCCCGTGTTTGTTTTGAAGAAGGTTTTTAATTAAAATTCGAAAGCGGCAGTAAATCAATTTTATGGCATACTATTTATTAAAAATTGCGAAGTACCTCTACCAACTTTATTTAATCAAATTAACCCAATTATATAATAATACTAATTTATTTGAGAGTTCAAATATCGTCAAAGGTTACAATAAAATATTCATATACATATACTTAACTAAATCATTAACTAGGTTTACTACGCAAGAAGTCTTGAAAATTATAAAAAAAGTTTATTAAAAAATGTCTAAAGAGTTTCCTAAAGAGTTCTGTTTTTAATTTTTTTAGTTCTTTTATCTGTTGGACCTACATTCATAAAATACGGAAGTCTTCACTATTACAGTAAATTTACTACACGCCATCTGTATATCAGATAGCACTGCTAAGTAGATATTATGATACGCATATAGCCGAGCTTTCTTATGAATAATTTCGAGCAAACACCGAATTTTAAATTTACAACTGGAGTAATTCCTGTTCACGAAAATGCCATTGTGAAATTAGCAGTAGATATTGTTTTCTAATCTAACTAAAACGCTATGTAAGTTATTCTACCAGCCAATAAATCCAAAAGCTAACGTTTTTGAATAAGATAAGCGGCCAAAGTAAGCTTTGTATACAATGGAAGAAGTTAATAAAAAAAAATAATTAACGAAAGTTACAAATTTGTGCAAAACATTATAAAACGTTCTGAGAAAAATGATATCAAATGTCTTAAAATGGAAAAATAAAGTTGGAAGACGTGGCAAAAAAGGCAGGCCACAAGGAAGGAATCATGCTGCGTACAAAAAAGTAACACTTCACAACATCTAGAAAAATAAAAAATAATCTAAATTTGATTGTAAACGCTGTTACTCTCAGATGACAGTTAGCAGCAGCTAATCTCAAGGTGTCTACGGAAGGCTCATTATTAACAAAATGACATATTATATTAGCAATCGTATTAAATTCATCGAAGATTATTTGCATTGGCCAGCTGCTAAATGTAGGCATATTTTAAGGAGCGACGAGAGTAAAATAATCCTTTTTGTTCGCAGACCAGCAAACTCAGCATACAAACCAGAATTCGCCACAAAAACTGTAAAGCATGGAGGTGCAAAAGTCATGGTGTGGGTATGTTTTTCTTATTACGGTGTTGGCCCCATTTGCAAAATTGACGTCACCATAGATCAGCGAAAATGCGTCAAAATACTGAATGAAGTAATGTTACTGTGCAGAGAAGCCTTTGAAATAAATTTTAATACAAAATGATCCCAAACATATGAGTAAGACAGCTCAGCAATGCTTTAAGGAGATTTAGGTTGTGGGATGGGCCGCCCAATCTCCAGGTCTTAACCGCTAATCTGTGAGTAGCTGTCAAAAAAACAGTTTTCAACGCTAAACCTAAAACTGCACCTGAATTATGGGAAGTAATTTAAGCTTCATGGTTTGCAATACCATTTGAACGTTGCCAATAGTTAGTTTATACAATGACGCACCGTTATCAAGCTGTAGTAATAGTAAATAAAGGACATGCAACAAAGTACCTAACTAGATTCTAAGTTAGATTTACAATTTGGTTAATTTTGTAAGTTACTTTATTTATTTTTCTCGGCTACTGCTATTTTACAACTTAAGAGAGGAATAGTTATTAATTTTTAATTTTGTTAAGTGACGGAGTTATTAATGTTTTATATTTATATTATACCTAAGTTATTTATAGTGCTTTAAATAAAATGAAATCTTTTTGCTGCTTTTGTAAATTATATAACTGATTGCAGATAAATAAATTCGTTTTTATTTCGAAAATGTTTCCCACCTTGCATTCATCTGAAATAGTCTGATCAAACAGAATTAAATAGGATAGCATCCTAGTTTTTAGCTATATACAGTTTGGGTAAGGTATGCGAGGAGATGCCTGTTTTATTAATATATAAAAAATATAGTGATAGCCTCTTTACAAAAAGAACATGAATTTTGTAATTGAAAATAAAATATTTATTTGCTATGGCAATGTTTTCGAATTCAGTTAATCAATTTTTACTTAAAGTAAACTCATGCCGTGCCTTCTAGACTTTCTAATGAGGCATATTTAAAGAAGATAATTTAAACTTCCGCCACTAGTGTTCGATTTACCGTATCCTTGCTGTCACAAACAAGTTCTATACATTTTGTTTGAATATAGGATATTATATGGATTACTTTAGTAAATATGTCTGTACTCGTTAAAATACAAATTTGTAAATCACTTTTCTACATTGCTTTTAAATAGCAGCAGATCTTGTAACGAGATGTCTTATTACTTTGTGTTGTGTTTAGTTTGTACAAGATCCGCGTCTTTTTTTTACTAGTAACAACAATAGTTCATGTTTTGGCATATCCAAACAGCTTTCGCCAATCACAGGGAGCATCGGAAGTCGGAGCGACTGAAGGTAGGATTTCGATGCAACCATGATACAAGAAAATAAGGTATGCTCTTGCGCATCTAGGTGTGACGTATTTGAGGGCCAAACAGTACTACCAATTCAATAATTTAATAGATATCACCAATGTAAAGAAAATTAACTTCCATTTTTTTTTAAATCTATCCTATTAAAATCAATAAAACTGTTTTTTTTGCCATTTCCGTCAATTAAACTTGTATTGAAACAAAATCTTAGATAAATCACATTTTTAAATGTAATTTTCAATTGAATGCAAAATCGTTATTGCTTTGTGATGAATGATTCTGTTGATGTAAAGTATTTTTTTGCCTTTAGAGTAACATTTCATGTTTGCTTATTTTAGTGCAATGAAGCAAATAAAGCATTAATAATTACAAGCTTTACTTTAACTGAACATGTTCCATACTTCTTTAGCTCTTACCTTCATACTTGTTTGTACTTACACGTACTAAAATTTCACTAATTGTAAGTGGTTCATATTTTTTTAATGGCAAACGAAATATCTATTAGTCTGGTACAAACATTAATGCAGATAGTGTTGGAATAAAAAAAATGCAGATAAAAAAAAGAAAGAATTAATTAATGATTGTGAGTGCAGTGTTTTAATTTTCTTTTTTTACAAATTCACTTATCAATTCTTTTTATTCTACTCCCTCAAACGAATGAAAGTCACTCAAGAATTTCCACTACAACGTTTATAAACAGTTTATCCACACAAAACCTAAAACGAACTTATAACACCTAAATAAAATCACTATACACGTAAATCGAAACTACTATAAGCGCAAGCTGACACGAAACATTAAATAAAAACTAAATAAAGTGTTCTAATCGATTTAAACTAACTGAAACTTGTGAAAATAAATTTAGTAATTTGGTAAATACATCAACAACAATGGCGACAGCCGAGTGATGACGTATCTGAGGGCCATGCGCGAAAAAGGCGATTTTTGGTTTTCAGATGAGCATACCTTATTTTCTGGTACATGGATGCAACGTTCAGCGTCGGCGGTTTAACGCGACGTCCAGCAGTAACGCTTGACCATTGTGGCTATATGCTTTCATTCAAATGTCCTACATTCACGTCTTCACAGTTTGCTTCATAATTCAGGAGTGGAAATTTATCTCCAAAATGAACAGAAAAGCTCTAGCAACGTTAATTTTGTTAGAAGAAGAAGAAAAAGATGATCATATCGAGTTTATACACCGTACGCGTTATGAAACGAGTGAGCTATATAGATTTCGAAAGGAAGAAGGATATTGTCCGATAATAATGCATCGGAATAAAACTACTTCTATTAACAATTCGTCATCAGCACGTAGGAATTTTTGGGACATTCTAAAAATTGTTTATTTGAACTGCCAATCGATGCGTTCGTGTCCTGACTTGTCTCTGAGCAGTCAAGACCTTTAAGCCGCGAAATCGAGACAAATTAACGAAAGCACTTCTATCTAAAATACGTTGTAGCAGTACTCGACTGTTGGAGGTCGCGGTAAGCCGCGCCGCTGGCCGTTGCAACAAAATTCTATCTTTAGGATGTTAGTCTCTCTGCATTTGCTAAGGAGTGAGGAACAACACGAAAACCTCACTCTGAGAGCAGTCGGGTTCGAACCGAGTACCCCGCGAATGATAGCCAAGCATGCCAGCCACTAGGCCATCAGCCGGGTGCTGAGTTATTAATTAACTGACGCATGCTGACCGAATTGCAAATTTTAATTTCATATTTATGCTGTTATTGTCAGGGTTTATACTAGTGCTAGGAGCCGAGAGAAAGAAAATAAACATATTACATCGTTTAAAAATGCAGCTAGACATATTAGCTAGAATACCAATAAACGAGTCTTTCCTGTGTAGGAAACAATCACAAATTTCATTGTTATATCATAATACACTGCTCCTTAATAGGATTGATGTTAAGAACGAAAAATTTGCATTCAGCGGCTCTTGTAGCAGATTACTGCTTATACTAAAACATTACAAATATATTGAGAGTGTACTCATTCTCGTGTAGCGTAAACATGAAGCAGATATATTTATAAATATCAGGCAGCGTCGATAAATTCCTTTTATCTTCTGTATCCTTCCACACGTTAGGCTCCGTACGCTGAGGCGCCGAGTACATCACTACCACACACAGATGAGCATCCTCGATGCATCGAAACCAAAAGAAACAATTCAAAAATTTATTGGAGAAACATTTTCCACGTACGGAGTAGGCGAACTAAAGACTCCGACAAAAATATTATTACAAACCGGTAATTTATTAAACTGCTTTTTGTATGCGTCTCTGGCGTCCATAAATATTTTTAACTTTAACGCGAAATTGACACATCACAGATGCTTAGGAATATAAGGAATTGCATACGCCACCTAAAAATAACCAGACACCATACGGAGACCAATCAAAGGCAACGCCAGCGCTGAGATTTGTGTAAGTAGGCAAGGCCGTCGTCAAAGCGGCGAAATATGTATTAATAATGTACGATTAGAGGAGCAACCGAAATAGAAAAGCCGGCATTAAATAATAATTTATATTCTTTCTTCGTTATTTAAGAGGCCGGATTTTCAACCAGGCTACCCGGATTCAGCTACGACTTATTACGGCGAAATGTGGTCCTAATTTATTTTGTCAGTGACAATAATATTTGATTAGAAATTTACTAATGAGGCTAATGAAACCGCAGCGCATGCACAATCATTAATTAGTTGCTCAATATTCATTCATTAGTGAGGTTTTAAAATTTCCTATCTAATGTTATAATTAAATGTCTTGTAAATATAATATATTAAATTAATTAAGCTTATCGTCAGCTTTAAAATGGATTTATATTTCCATTCATGCATTCCCGTATTTATGTAATATGAATGAAACTTATAATAAAACATAATCAACATTAAGCAATTCCGTAATTGCAATCTGTTTTACACTATTTAACACTAAATCGGTTGGCAATATATACAACCAGACAGTGAAATACTGCGTGTTGATTATTAGGTAGTTTGTATTAACATAGAATGTGGCTAAACATCCATTTTATACTACTAACAGTGCAAATGCTATAATTAATATTCAATTTGTTATTTTTTTTTATTATAAATATAGAGGTTATTATATGTTATAGCGAATATGGTATATTAATTACATTCGCGTTTATACGGACATACATATGTTAATCGAAGCTAAAAATAACTGATACTTTATTTTCTATGATGATTAGTCCTTCCTTTTATTTTCTATATACCAATAGTAGCGATAGTACAGTGCATTTTGCTCTTATTTTGAAAAACTTTCCAAAGCAAAAAGATCATAATTCAAATATGTTAACTGAAGAATCTTGGAATATTTATCTAATGTTTCCAAACTCAGTTAATCAATGTTTAATTAAAATAAACTCATTTTCTCATGTCGCGTCTTCTAAACTTTTTAATAAGGGATATTTAACGTAGCAGATAATGTAAACTTCCGTCGCTCCTGTTCGGTTAAGCGTATCTATTTATGTATTTTTTTTGTAACCTATCACAAATGTGTTCTATGCATTTTATTTGAGCGCAGGAAATGGAATATTCCTTTTAGTGAGAAAAAGGTTAGAAAACCTCCAAATATTATGATGCATTCTATATACATAGGCGGTTAATATATTAAAAATTTTATCACATTAACCTTTTAAATTCAATGGTAAAAAAATACTTAGAGCATACAGCGTATTTACTTTAACGCTAGTTTTCTTGTGGGAACATTTCAGTTACACTTTTCAAAATAAAGGCCTTTATCTAATTCATGCGGATAATAATTATTATCATAATATCACTTGTTCCAATTTATCTTACAATGCCAGGCCAAGTTATTAAATCATGCATGTAAATCACCTTTCTACATTGACTCTAAATTATTAATAGAATTTCTGGAGACAAATGTGAGAACACCCTTTCTAATTATGGTAATGAAAATTCGCAAATAACGTTGAATTCTATTTCAAAGACTTTATTTAGACACGTTTCGGTAAATTAAGTACTATCCTCAGGTATAATAAATCTCAATATTCCAATATGACGAAATTGTAGACTAAACAAGTCACCCGATGAGTTAAAATGAATTTGTACAAATATATTAATATACGATTTAGAATTTCCATAAAAACCAAAATGTATATTGTATCATAATAAAGTTAATAGAGTTAAAATCAATGCAAAATTGATTTTAGCTCATAATATAACTTGTTAAATCCACTATTTCGTACTAAATGTTGACATTTATTATGCCTGAAGATGGTATTTAGTTTACCGAAACAAGCAGTGCAAATATGATCTTTGATAATACAGATTGGTACAGAACTCAACGCTAATTTAGGTTAGTATCACAATTACACAGGTCACCAGCCAAAGGATTCACATAGACTTCTTCTAGTATTTGCAAAAGTAAACTTCTTGATAAGTAGGTGTTTCTGCAATACACATAAAAAAATTAAGTTGTACTGCAAAATATTGATTATTTGAAAAATTCAATTCAAAGTTTATAATATCACATAAGAATACTACAAATACTACCCAAATGGAATGTATTATTAAAAAAGCGAGGACAATTTGGGCTCGTATGAATGATTTTGAACACGCCCTGGAACAGAGGTGTATTGTTCACGATACGACGGCCGTAGAACTCATGGTTTTCACTGTCGCTTCACATATTGATGGACACTATCGATAGTAATGACACTGATGACTATCGAATACCATCAATAGCACTCAGAGAAGGTGTAGTGAGTAAACAAGCTTGGAATAACGACTATCTTCTACTCTATTCTCTAATGTCTGAGCTTTCGTAAATTATTCTTTACATCATGAGAGATAAATATTTATGAAATAAGATTAACAACAATGGAAACAATCGGAGAAGATTAAATTAATAAATAAATTAATATTAAAGATTACTTACTGAAAATAAATCATACAAAACCCATGTGACAGCCTTAAATGCTTTTGACTATTATTATAAGAATCGCGGGTTCGATTTTTGCTCCTATCAATTATGGCAATCGATTTTTTCCTGTACCTAATGATATTCAGGGGTATGATTTGGCTAATCACCATTAAATTGTTTAGGGTACATATACCCCACTAAAAAAAAGAAAACACCACCATTGCATAAATAAAATTCAACTTAGCTTTTAAAAGGAACATCAAAAAGTTGCTCTGGAGTTTAATCTGATTAAACAAGTAAAATGCTTGCATTTCTTTTGCGCGAAATCGACAATGATTGCCCTTAAAAAATAACTTATAGCAAGCTTTTTATGGAAATAAAAAAATGAGGGTTTTTTTATCCATTGTTTGGAAAATAAACAGGGATTACACTGGCTTATATGTCAAAATATATATATTTTATCTGTCCACATTTACTGAAACTACAAGTAAATCAAAGACTGTGTAAAAGCTGCTGCAATAAAAGTGGAGATATGATTTATCAAAATCAAGTGAATTGATAGAACCGACTCAAAGTTTTAAAACAATTGCTTACCTTTCTGGTTGAAATAGAAATATTTCTTAAAAAATAAGAAAGGCGTTTCAGAGTTTCCTGGTGCATTTTGGTTAGAGAATCGTTCTGGCGTTTCCTATTATTATTATAACTGGATATTCTTATCCTGAAATTAGGGAGTGCTAATATATGAGCTCAATGACATCTATGAATTAAAATCAAAACTAAAACATTTTAGCAATTAAAGTATTGTAGGAAGAAAAATGCGCATTTGGTTTCCAAATTAAAGGTATATAATATACACTGAAAACATTGGAAGCTGAGTTTAAAAATAGTCTCTAAGATATATCTGTTAAAACAATGCTTAACATGGTTTTAAGAATTCATACGCAAGTTCAAAACGTACCAGCAAAATATGAAGTGAAGCCTATCAAAATGCAATCGATTTCTTCTAAATGCTTATGAAATAAATCCCCGAAACTTATTCAATTTTTGGTGAGCTTTGACAATTTTTACGCAGGTTTTTGCATGCAAAGCGAATCATGACATAAAATTATTGACGATAGATTACTACAATATGAGCTGGTGTTTGGGCTGTTTTCAGGTGCTTTGCCAGTGGTTTTGACGGTATTAGAAACACTGCCGAAACGTCGGATCTAAACATTCCAGCAGACGATGGAAATACCAACTCAGATTTCACTTGTGCATGCTAATTACGCTTTAGTTCACGGGTGTTCTTATTTTTTTTTTGTAATTTTGATTGATTTAACAGTTGTCAAAAAACTAGTTCCGTTTTTCTGATTTAGGCACTGCGGGTTGCCATTAAAGAGCATGAGGACCGCAATTGGCCCATGGTCCTTAGGTAGATTGAGTTTACTCTTACAGTGTATGTAGTAGAGTTTAATAGTAAACCAAAAAAGCTAGTTCCATAAGACACGTTTTAAAGCATGAATTCAAATTTAAAAAGCAAGTTTTTTTTTAAACGAATAAGTGCCTTGGGTCTTATGAAGTGTGCTTTTATGTTATATTAGCCATTTTAATGATTTTTCTTTTTTTTTTAATAAAAGAAAAGGAATTTGATAATATGAGGAATATGTAGTGATAAGTAACGTGTACAACTTCATATATATATATATATACACACCCGATTGAGTGCTCTTGTAACCCTATAGAAGACACTAGTTAAAAAAAATGTTATTATGTACTATTATTAAACATATTTCTAGTGCTTTATTCTATGTCTACTCATTTGTATGGTTATTTATATTTTGTTGTGTTTCTATATATAACATGGCCCAATACGAATACAAAACTAAACTCATTTTTTTTATGAATCATGAATGTAGCCACACAAAAGTAATTAACTTGTTTTCCATATATGCACCATAACCAAACGCTATATTTTTACATCATAGATTTGGATACACACATTTTTCTTTTCTTTTCTAAACCTCCGTAAATAGTCAATCAAATTCTAGATTTTACAAATCAATTGAGTTTACAAACACATTTACATACTTACAAGGCACCTAAAAAAATATATGCTTCGGCATATGTTGAACCTTAATTTTCTAATGAGTTACTATGAACGACAACTGACATCATTTTTAAACATGCACACTATAACGAGTAAGAATTCACAACTTAATTACCATACATATAAAATTTTATGAAATAATAATACAACTCTGTCCAAGATAATTTCATATTTTTGTTTTATTATGAAAATGTGAAATCTCACTTACTAATTTTTTATGTTCGAATTGCATGAAATCCTACGCAAGTTATTAAAGATGCTAAATGATTTAACAGCAGGTAATTTACCATTCACAGATACAGGGAATTTCCAGATTTAACTGCGAATGATTTATCAGTCATAATTCTGAAGTGCATTTTCCTTGAATGGAACACGTTGCATTCTCACAGCTACATCACATAATTCCGTCTCCCATTGTTTCTCCTTTTATACAGAAACCGCCGTAACAGATCGTAAAGCCAATTAAAACCGTCATTAACATATTCTAATACGGCTCGTTTACTTAATTTTTATAGCCATTTACATACAAAACTTTATTCCCTCGGTATGCCTAATTAGATTAACTCCTGTCACGCCATAAAATTACCGTACGGCGCGCTGACTATATTTGTTTTTTACGCGCCCAAATAGATGGCGCACTCGTATATTATGCGGAACTTTTTATGACGGCTAATATTATAAGTCCATCGTTGTTAGTTTTATGGAAAAAGCATACCCTTCCACTCCACCGCGGCACTGTGGAACGTTTCAAGTGCCCCGAAATGTCTCCATAAAGATATACCCTCCCCATACTCTCCAAAAATACAGAGTCGTCGAGAGCAACTCTAAACCACCGCCACCACCGACTCTGGGTATAATTCCAGTGGACGAGTCCCCCTGTGGCAATCGCTAGCTAACCGACGATTGTCCATAGCGAGCGAAATGGTCTATAGACGAGATAGTGACCATAGTTTGCATAACGGGCTATGGCCGGTTATTTGCTATTCTATGGATCGTTCCCTTTTTATCGGTCTCCCGGACCCCTTCTGTTTCCACTGCGTTTCAACTGTCCCTGCGCCCTATCCAGCTCTCGAACGGACGGTTCGTTTAGCGAGAAAGGATCCTGGCAGCGGATGTTAAAGTATCTAACGTACGATTGTGTCTATGTGTATTCTGTTATAAACGACCTCGGGCTCGGCTTGTAATTTAAATGATACGTGATTATCATACTGCGTTATTGTACGCAGCGCTATACTAATTGCAACCCGAAGCTGAAGCTAGATCTGAGATAAATCGCATGAAAACGATGATAATGCGTGGCAAAGATAAATTACTACACTTTATCGTTATGGTATTGATGTAAAAAGTTGTAAGAATCTATTGTATTTACGTGAATCTCTGTGCTGTATATAAAACATACCGGTATTAAATGAATCTGTAAATAAAGTATATGCTAGTCGCATGCGAAGTGCATAGCTTATTTATTGGGCGCCATCTAAAGTATAAATACAATATACTACGCAAATTCTTATTCAAGAATAAACAAGCGTAACTTATCACAATTATTCAGCACCTTTCAATGTTTTTATTGCTGTTTTCACAGTAGAATGCCTGTATTATGCCTGGAGGAAAATGTTAAAGCTTGTATTGTTAAGAAAATATCTTTATTCCAATTAGAATATTTTTACAGATAATAACCCAGTTACTAATCATAAATATATTCTTATTGTAAATAAAGTAAGTAGAAAATATGTTTAATGTAACAAATTAATTTATTAATCATTATTAGATCTTGTTGTGTTTTTTAAGAGTAAATATTTCTTGAAAATGCTAAAAAATGTATGTTTATCTACCTGAAATAAAGTAACTTGTATCATAATCTTTAAACTTTATCAGGTTTAATTGTTACACGCGCCTGTTTGTACTAGAATTTTTAATTGCGCCAACAGATGGCACTACCTGTATAGAGCGAATTACAAAACAGTAGCTTCGTATATGATGACATATTCCCTTATTCCATCTTTTAATACCCAATGTACTATTTTACTACTAAGTAAAATACGTGTGCTAGATTTAAAATTTCGATATTGCTATATTAACAAATTACCTAATGTAGTTTTAATATATTTTGTTGTCAAAAAGTTAAAGCAAAATCATGTTAATTCTAAATATGTAATTTTTCATTTTTTTTTAGTGCCAATTATAATTCACTTTTGCTGTCACATATAATGTAATATTAAAAAATATTGTAAATAAAATACTATTTCTCATTATTTTAACAAAATATTTTTATCCGTACAGTGACAAATAATTTTGAATTAATTTACATAAAATTGTAAATTTTGAAACTGCCTCGATACATTGTAAAAACACTTGGATTGTCACCGAAATTATACGCTAAGCATAGTTCTGGTTGCCTAAAGACATGCAGAAATTACCACGCATTTAAGAGTAAGGAAGGCGCAGCGACGTTCCTATTTTAACTGGCTGCCCTGCAATTTATAGATTTCTGTAGCGTAAGATTTTTTGTAAAGTATAGGATGATATATTTGATAAAACCATTTCTGTATATAGCACCAAATATACTAGTTTGATAAATTCCTAATTAAAAGCATTTTTACATTTACTAATTCTACGTAATATATAACAATAAAGACATATAATCAACTTTCTTTATGTCCTCATTCTCTAATCATTCATTTCCATTTAATGCAAGCACTTTTTCATCATATTAAATGTTATCCCATGTTTTCCAGTAAAAAGAAAGTAAATTTTATTTGCACTTCATAGATAATGCAGTTTATTTTTATTCGTTATTTTATTACAATACATTTTGCAGCACAAATTCGTCAGATAACCTCATAGCCATTTATTGCTACCAGAGTGATATATAAGGAAAATGGAAAGCATTAAACGAGGAACCTACGCCTACACATTGTAATTTTGGATGATTTCAATAGATTATTATTCAAATTGAAAGTATTTAAAAGAGTTTTCTACTATTATGTAAATCCTAATGCAATTGAGTACTGAAGAATAAGATGAGAAAGCACCATTATTGTACACAGTGAATAAAATTCAACGTAAAATCGTGCTAGTAAATTTCCTATTTTAATTTATAGGGATTTCATAATCTCCAAATAATTCTCTAAGCAAATCTAACAAAATTTTGAAGGTAATGAGTATGCTTTTCGTACTAATTAGTTTAATGAGTGTTTTGTTTGTTTATACCGTTTATAACTTTTCGTTATAAATCCGTGTGTTGTACAATTTGTCACCGATTTTCAACATAAATCGCAATCACATAAAAATATATAAGATATTTCTTTAGAGTAAGTGGCTATTACAAAATTCATAATTTTTGGGGTACACTGTATAATTATCATATTTGTATACACCATTTGATGACAAGAAAGGCGATTATAAGCGATCTCTTAAATTCGTTCAAATAAGCACAACATATAATTAACTGAACAGTGCAATCGTGCAACTTTTTTTCTATACCCACTACCGTTTAAAAGTTATTTTGAATAAACGAAATTTTAGTCGAATTTCAAGATCAGATTTCATCTCTAAAGTTGTAGTTTCGCCGTAACGAGAACTTAGACAAGTAAACCTCGATAGAGTCTACGAACTGACACAGTTTCATCAGAATCTACTATTTACAGTTTACAGTTGTTGGCGTCAATTTAAGACAGGGTATCTAAGTGCTTCTGTAACTAAAAGCAGCTTATTATCGACAAAACTATTGTCAATATTTTATTGCATTTGACACAAACAATACAAACTACAAGAATTCTTATTCTTACATTATCTTAAGACAAAAATAAAAAGTTTACAGGTCACACAACTCTGAGATACCAAGAATTGCGCCAAACCATAATAACACATGCACGTAATCATTAAAGGGGCATACCCACACCTACATTTGCATTAAATATCAAAAAGACTTGCGCAGAAAGAGAATTTAAAATGCATGATCAGCTTGCTTGACGTAGGTGGAGAAGTCGCTTTGATGGTTGTTTTATTTAAGGAGAATTAAGCTAGATTCACTTAGGAAACCAGTAAATGCACATATAAGCCAACAGCAATGAAAGGTGCGTGAATTGTGGGTGGAGCGGTAATATTAGAAAGTGTATAATATACCAAACCTTAAATGTTTTCTCAAGGTTTCACTTACTAGATTCTGTATATTCCATTTGGTCAATCTGATAAAGATATAGTCATGATATTTATAAGTATATGGTGTATTTTTGAAATTACTTTTGCGTGAACGATTTCAGTTGAATAATGTGTTCACTAATGTAAAAGGAAGACAAAAATGGCTTACAGATATTTAAGCAAAGTTGTGAAACTTCTACATTCTATCGAAACTGTTGCAAGTACATTGGTTGCAAAGATACGGAATAAATAATTATTAGAGCGTCATGATTCTCAATTAAATAATTTAACAATTGAACAGTAGCACTTGAGTAACACGAAACTTCGTGTCGAATAACTATTCGTACATACATAAAATAAAAGAAAAAAATTGAAAGAATTGCCTTTAGCTACGCCTAGCCGTAAAGCGTGCCCTCTCGCAACAATGCGAGCAATGAATCAGCGTAATAGAGGAAATAATACGGTGTGTGCTCAAGCGCGCAGAAAGACTTTTTGCGTGATCCTTAAGTAAGTAAGAGGGCTGCACTATTTGGGAGTATAATACTATGCAGTTTTTTTTTCCAGAAACCATTTGGTATTAATTTTAAAAAAAAAAATATTTATTGTTAATAAGGATATTAATTAATTTTGTGTCATTTAAAAATTGAAAATAAATAATTAACAATATTATGGTTGGTTTTCTATATTTGATTGATACAACTTAGAAAAGGGACGATGTAATATATCCTTTCTAGCTTAGATATTAAATCGTATAAAGCTGAAATTGTTTATACATGCTTAATAGCATCATTAGGGATCAATAAACTCTGTTTAATCAGTTTAATGTTGTTACATTTTCCCATTAATCAAATGCAAACAAGATATTGATACCTGAGTCATACAAATATCTAATAATAAATAAACGACAACATTGTCGTTATCATAAATTTTCATTTGACTACTGCAGGCAAAACGGGATCTAAATGACAATTTATGTCTAGCATCAATTGGAATTAGATTAAGAAGGTTCCTACAATATTTCATCCTATAAATACTATACTCGGTTAGTTATATATAACTTCGAAGCTTATAAAACGATATTAAATCATTTCATGAATTAAATTAATAAGACCAAACGTTAATGAAGTGAATGAAAACATCAATAATCGACTTGTAGGGAGCTATTTAAGCTATTTAGATGATGCGATATTATAGTTATAGTAATTTAATAATATTACTTAGTTTTCGAAGAATAGAAGAGAATATTACTAAAATAAAATAATTAACAGCATTTCCTATATTGATTTTGCCATATTGACGTGACGTGCAGCTCATTGATTAGGTTTGCCTTTCTAAAAAAAATGGCAAGAAAATAAAATGTTGAAATAACAGCACAATAACAATCCAACAAATCAGCTGCCATAATAAAGTAATCAAATCCACTTTTATTGGTGTGTGACTTTTTTTTTTAGAAAAGTTAATTTGTAAAGACATAAACACATAGCGTTTATAGAGCCCTTAATGCTATAACAGCCCTAGACAAGTAACCGAAGAATGGTTTTACAACCTCATAAAGTGGTACTGTCAACATGTAATAAAAGGCTTGCAGTTGAGTGCGCCGGGGATATGTAATTGGTATGTTGCCACACCGATCATTGCCAAGAAGAATTTAATTTTAAGAGCGGAAGCAAAATGTAAATTGATAACCACAAAAAGTGATGGTACTATCTAAATGACTTATACATATATTTAAGATTAAATAGTGATTTGGGAATTACGCCAAAATCGCATTAACGGGAGATAAAAAGATAGTAAAAGATTTCGAGACATTCAAAGTCAATTAAAGGAATCTTAAACAGTTACATAATGAATAACTTCTCATCCTGTTTAAAATAGATATGTGTATATATATATATGTATGTAACCCCACTATTTTCTACCAAATACAACTGCGTAATTTATAGAATTAATTGTAAGCTAAGTACATTAATATAACAATTTTATTGACTGATATGAGACTTCAAAGAAAGTGGAAATTAACTGTAATCAGCAAAGTCGTAATCATGTTTCAATTAAACAGAAATTTATTGGAAGTACCAGATTCGTAACAACATATGCGTCAATGGGCACAGAAATTAATTATTACACAATATTATATCCGATAATACTCGCAAAACTTAGTTATCATACCTCCAGATGAGAGGTAGTCAAGGAATTATTTTCGTACACGCATAATACTTGTAAGAAACTTTCATTTTACGAACACTTCGATCAATATTTTTGGGGTTAACGCTTCAGCGTTGCTTATGGTGAACCTTGCGATCGAAAACTCTGAACGTGTGCAGATCGTTTTTTTAGATTGGAGAGGCTTTTAATAATATTGACGCAGACGAAATTGTGCCTAGTCAAAATAAGTTCTGACGGCGAAGTTCAACGTCCTTCCTCCATCCAACGTCAGCTTTTTTTTTTCACGAGACGAAGAGGTGTAGGTCAGTGACGAATATTATTAATATTACGACCACGTACAACTGGTCTAGTGCACATCGGCATTTAAAGCGTTTTGGTTTACGTATCTGTGTGGATGGCAGACGTTGTCCCGCGCGGGGGTATTTTCACTTTCTTAAATGCTTAATATGTATATAAGCTTGAGTTGTATGGTATCCAAGCACGACATCTGTATCTACGGTTGTTAATTATTCATGTATGTATTCATTCAAGTCGATATTGTTGTTTGTGGACTTATACAATGGTGGGATATCAATTTATTATAGTTAATACAAAACATCAAAATTACTGATTAATTCATTGGCAAATTGTCACACAAGCTGATTAAATAGCTTTATCTATTGCAATATTCATATAGAAACTTAATAGCAAGTATACAATCAACGACGTCATAAAAGATAATAGCATTCAAATGCAAAAATCATCCCAAACATAACTACTGTCTGCTAGCAAACTCGGCTACCGGAAAAAGCAGCAAAAGTTTTAATAATAAACTCATCAGTTTTATTAAAGTTCTAGTGGCGGAATGAAAAGTTCATAAAAACAGCTTCATAACTAACTCTAGAGAATAGAGATTTCGTCGTTCGGAGGTCGTTCAAACATTGTAAATTCGGTATACGGAGCCATTGAAGATTGCACTCGCACACACACAAACAATGAGTGGCGCTCACCGCATATATGCGCTTAAAGGCAACGAATACTCGCCGCCAATGGAGTACGTCCAAGATACTGTTGCCAGATAAAATCTTCTTTAAGCTTTTTGTGATATTTACGTACTCTACGAATTTTAACTGATTAGATTGAGCTGATGCGAGAAGGGGATTAGTCGGACAATGGAAAAGGCAATAATATCGTCGGAAGTGAGTTTTTTTTGAAATATTGTTCTGATTGGTCAAACTATTAAGAAAAGTAAATAAATTGGCCTGGCTTGGAAATAATAAAGCTCTGAACTTTTGTATGTAAAATGTAAAATATAATAAAATATATTTACAGGGCGTTCAGATAAGGTGTTAAATTATTATTTTTGTTTGATTATTATGACCAAAATTTGAGTTAAACCAAAACAACTTCTCAGTTTTATACAGAAAGAAAGAATTTAGCTTCAATCTGTTTAGTTAAATTGAAGGAAAAATTGTTCCAATTAACAGTTCCTTTACTGTTATTAGAAATTGCATACGTTTTTTTTTTTCCATTCAATTAAAAATACAGTTAGGTAGACAAACCTCAAGTATTATTAATTACGTCTTCGGTTGTGGAAATTGAAGAATATCAGTACCATGGTAGCATCATATCTAAATACCCGAAAAAGCGGACAACTGCATGTCTTGCATATTTTTCTCTCAAACAAATGCCTCGTTAAAATAAAGGCAAAGAGTATAGTGACAGTGAATCTACATGTCAACTAGGGTGTGAATCTTCTATACCCTTTCACCTCTGATAACATGTTGGCGCAATTAATTTGTTCAATTAGTGTATGTACATGTAAATTGAATATTCGAAATTTTATAAATTGGAGCATAATATTATAACATTAATTAATTCGATTAAAATGTTGGCTTTCATTACTAAATCATTTCAACAAAATTACTTTGTACTCTGAAACAAAAAATTGTTTGCCGCTATGTGAAGAAATAATTTTCTTGAATAAGGTACGAAACCAAATCGTTCCTTTTTCGTGTGCGATGGGTAGTTGTGTTAATAAAAAACTATTTTGCATCTGATGCATCTCAAAGTGCCTGATAGACCCCTTGCTAACCCAAAACAATATAAATCTGTGTTGTACTACTGACAAGGAAAATTTCGGGTAAAAAAAGTATCTAAAGTAAATATACATCATTGTATTAATTAAAAAATGTAACTAAATTGCTAAATGAAATAGAAGGTCTGATATATAATTAGCTGTCTACAACCCCAATCTAGAAGGAATTGTTCAATGGAATCAATAAAGTCAAAAATTTTGATTGACTTTTTAAGTCATAATTTTATTTTAAGAAACCATACACACAAAAAAATCTATTATCAATCTGAATATTTTTAGTTATTCAGAAATCGAAACTTATATATATTTAAATGAACTAAATCTTGTTGGTTAGAACATAAGACTAAATTCTGTGAAAACACAATATACTTTTAGAACAAATAGTATAAATATTCGCATTGAAGTATACGTCCTCCAAATGAACATTGTTATTGTTGTAAGGAATAAATCTATGCAATCATAGTGAGAAAGTCTGTAGATTCAAAATAAAATCGCTTATACGTTTGGTATAATGAATTACTATATAAAATTATAAAATGTTTTGTACTGAAAACATGAAATATCAAATTGAAATTACCATAATATTGAAATATTTGAAACGAATTTTACCCCACCATTTATTGCACTAAAACTTATCTGTCATTGGTTCCCTCTTTTTAGGGTGGTTTAAGAGGTTTTTCGTTTACTTGGCGTCACTGCGAACAGTGTTGTTGGTTGTGAGTATAAGTAAATCTAAATGGATATCCCAGCCGTTTCACAATTACTTAGAGAATGGGGTGTAATGGGGCTGATGCACAGTTGCTACCATTAAAATATTCGAAGGTATGTACATACGTGTTATCTAATATTAAGGATTACTGGTTTAAAAAACTTTGAAATAATACTCAGCGCCATTGTGTCGATAACATGGTAGGTGTGTACATTAACAAACATATGTAGGTATTTACCAGTTATTAGTTTTCAGTAGGTAATACCAGCAAATTATTATACTGATTGAAATATCAGTAACCAACGCCAACTAGGTACCAGGCCCAGGCATTGAGTGGGAAGTATCCCGAGAACACCGGTTGCAACGACGGATACGCATAACAACTATACCTCTACGCATCAATATCCCGTGCGCACTCCTGGAGTACCCCCATACGCTACCTTCTCCAAACCTTGTAAAACTATAAAGTATGTCAGTAAATTTATTTAATTACATAATATTTCTTTATTTATTAATCTTCCCCTACCGAGGTTTTTTGGTGTTACAGACACAAAATTAGTAGGTAATTATTACCCTTGAATAGTAGAAATGCTTAGATTAAGCAAGTAAGTATTATATATTATATATTATATATTATAAGTAAGTATTATATATATATTAAATAATGGCAATAATACTTTTATATACTTCTATCAAATGTACATAAATTATTAAGGCATAAATGTGATAGTTTCCAGTTGAGAAAATCCATTTACTCAAATTTAAAATAAATATTTTTGTGGTGGAAATATTATCTGTTCATAATGATTTTAGCATATTGATTACATTTGAACTAAAAATTGTTTCGTTTAACAAATTCGCGGGTTTGGAAAACTGAACAAATTTTATTCCCAATATAAATGCACCATCTTTTTGCTTATACAGGTTAGGTAAGTTATGTTATATTCAATGTGATGCATTTATATTCAAATTGAGTAATTATTTTTTGTGTGTATGTCCTCTGTAGTCACAGATTTTTAACTTTTATCGTTTACTTAAGAATATTCCTCTGCAGATATAGAAAGAAGTATAGAATTTGGTTTTATTCAATTAATTATGTTTTTTTTTCAGGGGAGGGATGTTTAAAACACTCACACTCTTTACTTATATAAATATTTGTAACGAATAAAATGGAAATGAGGAAATTTATATTGTCCCTTTTTTGACGAGGGAAGTTATGCAGGTCTAAGACAAAATTTACGAATAAAGGCAATTCAATTTCCGGAATCTAGACTTTCAATGTTGGTTATGGAAAGTGGCAGGTGCTGAAAAGTTCTAAGTTGAGTAAGTTTAATCAGTGAGAGGAATGAAAAAGTCATTTAATTATTGTTTGCAGTGCTAAATATTAAGCATTCCCCAAATCAAACAGAATCAGGTGCTACGACACACCTTTGTACCAAAAGTAGTGAAGCAAGATTCGAAGTAAAGTTAATAGGTATTACGTTTCCCAATATTTTGTCATTGTGTGTATATACTCAGAAAAATGCATGCGTTGGTTTAACAAAACGTTTTTTTGTTATTTGTAAATTTTTTCAATTAAATTTCAACCAATATAAAATTTGTATGAAAATTTTACCTAACGTTGCTGCAACATAAAAATTATGAAAGAAATAGAAAAACTGTTGGAGCAAATAATTTTTTGTGTTGGATACAAAGTGCGTTAAAACAACATATTTTTGTGTTCCGTCTAATATTAAAATTATGTTAAAGTGTATTGCCTATCGCTTTTAGCGGTTTTTGAGGTAGGAAATCATTTTTTTTTGACAAAATTGAATTCGTACGCATTGTCAATCTGTATACTACAATGATTATTAGAAACAACCCTATATAAAATATTTTCAACAGATCATTAACGATAAAAGATGCAAAACATAACAGAAGAATTTTCGAGCGCCATCTACTTCTTTTCAGACTAACTGCCGAATTCCTACCTATCGGGGAACGATACTGACGTTAGCGTACTACCTATCTCCTCACCGAAAGATGGCGCACAACGAAACTCATGAGAATAACTTTGAGATTTGTTCATATGACTTGCATGAAGCCGAGACGATGTCGTATCGTATTTACCTAGCATAGGGGTTATTATGTGAATACCGATGCCGGTCCGGACACGAGCTTCCTCCGTCACACCTGAGGTTAAGCTTCGCTTGATTCCCACAACAAGAGGCACTCCGGTTCGTAATTTTTGGTAATCGGGGCTATTGGTAATTGTCAAAGATTTTCATATGATGCAATAAAAAAATAGTGTTCAGTTTGATGGCATTTTAGGTTAGATTCATAATTGTTTTTATTTAGAAATGCAGTGAAATATGTTGCTTTAAATAAAAAAACATGAACAAAGTGAATAACATAATTGTTCAATTTTATAAAAAAGAAAACTTGATCTGCGTATAACACTATAAATATCAAACAATTATTGTTTGCATAAAATACATTTTTTATTGCTAATACACTTATGGTATCACGCACAGTCAATTTAATTGTAGAATCAACTTATTTCATGCTTTATGTGCGCAGTTAGTTGTATTTTTATTAACACAAATGAGTGTTTAATTATGTTTACTTGAATGAAATTTTACTTTTCAACCAACAAAAATAACTCTACAATAATCTGTATGTTCGCTCAAACAGAAAAGTCTCTTCGCCGTATTTAAACGAAAATTGTTGTTGAATTTACCATTTATTTTTGGTTAATATATTTTAGTATCAGTAATCATTAAGCAGATAATAAAAAAAGAGCTTTCTTTCTAGAAAAAAGTCATTCCGCAAATAAGAAAACGCAAAATGCTCAAAGTACTTCCTGTCTAGACAATACACAATACATCCGAGTCTGCATATACATATATTCAGTGAATTAGCTGTCAAAATGCAAACAAATATTAAACTTTTTCAACGCCCATCTACAATATTACACTAAGCAATCTTTACATATACCTTCTCCACGAACATCTAGAACTCATTTAAACTGCTGTAGATCCGTTAACGTGGTAACCGCGAAGCAAAGAATAACGAATAAAATCAATAAGTCCGTTTTCGTCTTTTTATCGCGATTGTATCTGAGGTCGTGTACTGAAAACGACTGCCACCATATATCCAAGCAAACGTGTACATGTCGAATATACGTAGATATGTACAAATGTGCACTAAAATATATTTCACCTATTACAGTCTCTCTCCGCCTAGTTTGTGTGTGTGTAAATATTTCTAGTGGGCTGATGTTTATACAAACGGCCAGAGAGAGTAGACATGTATACCTATACAAGTAGTACGTTGGATCGTCGGAAGAGGTCGCCGGAATCAGCAAAAAGTTCCGCCAGCCAGCTCGCGTGTAAGTTAAACATAGATTGTAGAAATACTTGAGCAAATGTTGACTGTATTAAATTTCATTACACATTGTAGAGGGGATTAAATAACTTCGGCGAGCGCGAGTTAGCAAAGTTTCACAATTACTTCTCTACTGTGCCGCTGAAACGATTGTCAAATATTTTCTCTCCGAGAACGAAAAACTACAGTTTCGTTGTCCGTCGAATTACTGGGTCTGTAAATGAACGCAAACATATTATGGGCGTATTATATATTAATTACTTATTTCTGATTATATTGGCACATATCTAAAACCCGGAAAAGCGTTGATAACAACTGCGCATATGTGGGCATTTGCTGAGATAATAAATTGGCGGGATATATTGTACTGTGCGGAATGTATGCGTAGTTGAAAAAACTACATTACTTATAAGTAATAGTAAATTTCAATCTTATTGTTGCAGCGATTAGGTTCTCTTTTGGTTTAGTTTTCTATTATGAAATTAAAAGTAAGTTCCATGCTAGCAAAACATTAAATTTTGAATCTAATGCTGATGCAGGATATCAATATTTTTGATAATTCTTTGTATACAGGATGTGTAGATGCAACGGAAAAAAACTGACGCAGGTAGACATCTACTTACTGATTAACGAAAGGTTCAAAAGCAGAGCAGAATGCAAGAAGAATACTTTGTCGCAGCCCGAGACAGAAAATAGTATGACAATCTTCAACAACACACAAACTTCAAAATCTATGCCATTGAATATACTAGAGGGGTTTCGGATAAAAACATCAGAGGCAAATAAATAAAAATTTTCAATGACAGTCAAGCTACGTTAAAAGCACTGAAAACGTATAAATGTAACTGAAAGCTGATTTAGAGCTGTAAAGACACTCTAAAGGCATTGGAAACGACTAATAATCTATCTCTAATCTGAGTACCTAGGAATTTATTCAATCGTGGAAGTAAGGAAGCAGACGCTCTTACGAGAAATGATACTCTGGAGCAATTTCATGAACCAGAGCTTGAAATTAGAATAGCATCTATGATAACTAAACAACAAATAAATGTTTGGGCAAATAAAAAATGGTTGTTCTGGTGTATGCAAAGGAGTGTAGTTGCCTCATGTCACAACTAAGGAACAATTTGAACTTAACCGCAAAAGTATCGAAGCAGTTGTTGCTGTTTCTTACAAGTCATTGCAGATTTAGAAAGCACAATATTCGACTCCATGATGAGGCAGAATGCCAACTTAGACGACGAAGAAGTAGTTGCGCACATTTTTTGCCACTATCCTGCCGCCACAAGGATCAGATATGTGATTTTTCCTTTCCTTAGTTGATGTGAGAAAGATTTCATTCAACAAGCTTCTGGGTTACCATAGAGACTTGAACTTTTTGGATGAACTTTAAGATAACATCCCATAAGTCCCAATTTGCTCCCAATAAAAATTTCAATTAAAGTTTTGGATTTGGGGTCGAACGTGAGGATCCACACGAATTGCTAGTAGTGATTTATACAGCTTGATGAGTTCTAGAAATGGTTATGAAATCGCAGACTTAATACTTCGAATCTGATTCGAGGGTCGGACCAGAAGGAGCTGCTTTCTGATGGCTTTCTTTTTGTCGCACCACACCGTAATAACGCTACTCGAACTCGACAATATTTTTTAAAGTTGAAACTATATCTCCTTTGGATTAATTTTTAAAGAAAATATTTATTGTTGTATTACATAATTATTTTTATATATAAGCAATCAGTATATATATCGCCCATATCCGCCATTTTGAAGGATATTGGTAGGTATGGGAGAAAAAATAATTGTGTGTTTGCAAGTTTAAGAGTTAAGATCTCGAAAGATATCGAATATGTTGGTGGATATAATTATTAGTGCCTTGTCGTCTGTTCTAACACTAGTAAACATTTTTATACACTATTTTTGAAAAACAATTTTTATAAATTGTAGGCCTTATTTATTGGTCTCAGCAACAACAATACATAAACCTTGAGGGATACGAAGATGTAATTATTACTGTCATTCTGTGAGAACGATGCACTTCCTAACATTAACACAAATTTGTATACACTCGTTAATTAAAGCTAAAACAATATTGAATTAATATAAAAAGAAATAGATTTATTTCATTAACTCAGCTTACATGCTTATTCCGCATATAAAAAAATTGAACTGTTAACAAAATCAACTGCCTATAAAGTAAAATAAACAAATGGGATCGGACTAACGAACACCATGCGAGGCGTAAAGTAAAAGCGTAGATATTGAATAGACCGCTTGCTCCACTTGCTGTTTGTTATAAGTGGAATTATACATTTGCTCCTCGGAGCAACTAAACGAAGCAGGAGCTGTTTTTAAGAACTGGTTTGCCAGAGAGATAGGAGCAGAAAGATCAGTTCCGAGAAAAGAGCAGTTTTAACCATCTCTAAATTGAGGTCAACAAATATGTCAAATTTTATTGAATCAGTATTGTTACTTGAAAATGTTTTCGTGTAAGAAAAATAACTGTTACACAAATTCTTTTAACATGCTTTTCTTAATATACCAAATATGAATATTATATGGGTAAAGAGAGTAAAAAACTGGTTTTGTCGTTCAAAAATATATATTAAGATTTGATTGCTAGTTTTGGCTTGCAATATCCATCTTCAGATCAACATCAATAGGATTATTGTGAGTTAATGAAAATATCAAATATAATTGAAATTATCTTTGAAATTAGTGCCATTACCAATTTTCAAAGTTTCAACAGTTATTTTAACCTATAGTTTGTATTATAAAAAATTCTCATCTATACAATATGGATATCTGAAGATGGCTATTGCAAGCCGCAACTAGTGATCAAATCTTAATATATTTTCTGAACGAAAGAACGAGTTTTTTACTCTTTTCACTCATACGATACTTATCGTTCATTGGATACTTAGAACACAATATAATATGAATATGTTATCAACCAACCTCCAAACATCTGTAGGAACAAGGATTTTATTCACTTTTGCTTCTACAGGATACTTAGGAACAAATTTTTGGTCACGGATAAGAAAATGTTTCAACGTTTTATATCCAATTCAACGCCAGAACAAAATTTAGCTTACAATTATTCCAACATAGAGCATTTTTTTAGAATTTTGGGAACTTGGATAGAGATCCGCAACAAAAACAAATTGCTGTACAGTACAAAGAAGGTTGAATAAAATTCACAAAGACGAAACAATAACACATTCTTTTGTACCTACAGCTATAAAATAGAGTTTTAGGAATGACATAATAGCGTAGAATATAAATGTAGTTGTTCGTTTACTTCATACTCTGCTTCTTTTCCTAGCTTCGTTATTTTGCAACTGGAAATAGCGCCTACTTAAGGCATCCGTGCGAAATATATGGGCTACATGTTTATTGCCAAAACGGGGGTGTGCTACTAGCCATTACAGTAAAGCTTTATTGGACGTCTTATTGTCTTTATGCACGAAAAATGCAAAGCAACGACGCTCCCATGACCGTCTAGATATTCTAGATCTACAAGACGATCACGTAATTTTCTGTAAATTATCTACGCACCGATTCACCCCACACCACCCTATCGGCATCGCAATCGCGCTACCGGTTAAACACCATAATGGTCCATAACAATAATTTATCTTTCGATTACGTCGCAGTAAACAAGCAATAAAATACCCCGGAATGGAAGGCTAACACGAGAAGAAGAAAAAAGAAACGGAACTTGGGTACGTATAAACGAACACGAAAAATGGACACACAAAGGAGGCAAAAGGAGAAGAACTACATGGGGTCCCGAGAATAATTTACAACCCGGAGAATACAAATCCCAATTTAGATACGAATGAAACATGGCAGGTTCTCCTGACACGGAATGAATCAAGTGTGCACTGGAGAGCCGCGAGAGGGGCGCCCAGTGGTGGTGCAGGACGCGGGGCGTGGGGGAGGGCGTAATTTATACTCCGGTTCCTCGATCAGGCTCTTTCGCTAGCGCGAGCCAACGCAGCAATGGCAGAGACGCAGGGAAGACAATCGTAAAGTAGGTGAAATCGCTCCCAGGGGACGCTTCTACGTGCCCTCGGTGATGTTACCAAAACTGCACTCGTTTGTATGCACACTGCTGTCCGTGATTAGGCGAAACGCTCAAGTGTTAATTTTCTCTTTTTTTGATTGGGTTTAAGAATGACTAAGCTTGATTAAAATATTCATATCAAAACATGTGTATGTTATATCTGCCTAACAACGGAATTACAACGCATAGGCAATAAATTCGATGTAAAATTGACAAAACCTGTCTACTTCAGCAAATCTTCTTGTGCTGGAAGGACATAAAGAAAATAAATAGCAAAGCAGAGAATTAGACAAGCACCTCCTTATAAAATTAACACACATTTACATTTTCAATTTCCAAAGTAGTCAAGGAGTTTGATATTCAATTTTTTAACTTTCTCTAACACTAAGATTTAACCACAACTACGTTTCTATTTTTTAGAATATACTGACTGACTCAAAGTGGAAGAGAGCGTGGCAAGATTGCACACTCTCATCTCCGCATACATATGCAAAATCGACTCGCAGAAAAGGAGCTAAAAACCTAAAAAAAATAATCAATCATGGCACAAGATTGATCGCAACCAGCACAGATGGATTCGACTTAAAACTTACGTAGAATAAAGTTCACACTTTTAAAAATTGAACGAAGAAAATGTGGAAGTTCAACTACAAGGGCATTTTAAATCTGGTATTGAAGAGAAATGTTGGCAACATTATTGTTTGACGGCCAAAAGGAACTACTGAATCCATCTTAGACATCAAGCCAAATATGTTTTTAGTATCAAAGAAAGAATAGTGAAAATCAACTGAATTATTTTGATGATTATTTTGAGGAGAAAATACCAAGACACAACCACAAATGAATGTTTAAGGATGGAGCCCTAAGATAAGTTTCCAAGAACCATGCGTTATATATGATAAAACAAATAGAAAAAACCATTAAAGTTTTTAGAGTAGGAAAGTGGAAGGCCAAAAGGAGGAACATGGGTAAATAGCAGTCCTTAAAGTAAAGGCTGTTTGTAGTATCAGGCGGTAGAGTTAATAACGAGTCACGACAATTTTGAATTGTACCTATATATGTACGATTGGGAAGGTTAATCATCCGCATTGTGAATGTGACGGGGTAGACACAGCGCGGCATGTTATATTCGAATGTTCACTCACTGATGAGTGGTGGTCACATATGGAAGCTATGGCATAGGTAAGTGTTTAAATTAGCCGCGACACGGAGCAGGAATATTAGGGATAACGAGTCGGTCGAATGTTGGAATTTTTTTAGCAATGTTGCTAAAGAATTAGCTAGGTTACGGCATGATATTTAGAAAGTTAGTAGGCTGGTACGTGTTTATAAACGAAAATTTTATAGTCTTCCTTTAGTGGTCTGAATTGGTGTTAAATTATAGACTATCTAATAGCTAGGATTAGGCGTATAAAATAAATATTTAAACCATAAATTTTCAATTTAATTACTACTGCTTAGAATAATTAGGATTAAGTTATTGTTGGGCATTAGAATAGATATTGCTGTGTGTTTTATTGTCTTTAAGTTCATTTTATGCAATTAAAAAATGAATAAATTAGAACAGCTTAGAAAGGATAGATATAAAAGCTGTGTTCATTGTATACGTAGGATCGAGGAGCTATAGCCGAAGACGATATAACTATTGGAACTGAAAAAAAAACGTGAAGGCTGCCTCTTCAAATCCAGAAGCATAAGAACAATAATTTGCTGGCTAGCAGTAACAGAACTTAGAGGGGTTTTCCTAGGTTCCCAAAGTTACGGTTTTCCGTGGTTTCTCTTGCTTCTCGGCAAATGCTGGGAGACAACTCAAGTGGTTCCATGGGCGCAAACATAATCACAATCGTTTTAACCGATTCATTATATTTTTGTTGATATTGTTATTAACCATAAAGAAATTATTTAATCAGAGTAAGAAGTAAGTTGTTATGGAATCCATATAGTACTCAGAATAACTAGCCCCACGTAGTATGGTGTCGGAATAAAATATCTAAACTGTGCGAGCAAGAGAGTAGATATCGATTCTCATCTATAGCAATGATAAATCATATCTACTCTCTTACTCGCACCGTTTATTCGGGCTCTCTGTACCTTTGGGTAGAGCACGGGGTTTGAAATGAATTGTAATTATTTAGCTTATCATAGGTAAAGTAAAGGCTGAAATTTCTTTCTCTTCTTTCGGGATTGCGTATTCTCTTTTGGTTCCACTAGCTGTAGTTTGGCCTTTACATTAGGATTGGGGTGGCCTATGGAGCTGTTTCACCGCGACCTTTTCTGACCTATTGTGATTCCCTTTTTCCTAGAGGATGCTCTCCAGTTTTGCTTCTTAATTAGGCTTATCATCTTTGAGAGCGACTTCTTTGTGTAGCTACTAGTGAAGTTCTCCACGTCCATTACTAGAAATTTTGTCCTCGTCAGGCCGTCACATTGGCACAGCACATGAACTGGTGTTTTTTCCTCCTCTTGGCAGAATCTGCCAGGCTTATGGTGTACATATGCCTATTTAGTCTACAGTAACCAGTCAGCAGACCTTCTATCGTTTTGACAGTCTTCCTGTCTTTATTTAGAGGATCTCTAGTAAATTCAGGCCTCTGTTCCTTTATGAACTCTTTTATCTGTCTCTGTCCCGGTGATTCTTGTCACCATTCTCTGAACTGATTATGTATCGATTCATTGATGGATTTTTTTAATTTGCGTTTTGGTAGTGCCGAAAGAACGAATGACCTTGACGAACCTCGCCTGGTCAGCTCATCCGCCTATCCTTCCTATCTGGTATTATAACCTGATATTTTCTACCTAGGTTAAATTTTTGAACCACGGCATCATATGGCATTCCTAAAAAGGGTGCCTCCTTGTGTTCGTCTAACGGTTTCTTATGGTCAGTGCCGTGCGATTTACTTGCCACCTATAACTTTACCTATAGCAGTGGTGAAAATAATGGTAAAAAGTTTGTATTACTTGCTTAATTGCTGTCTGGGATGACCAAAAAGGCTAGTTAGCTTCTGAATGCAAGCGATTTTCCGATAGGGTCTTATGCAACCGATTTTATGATTGTTAAGCAGATGTAAACTTCATTATATATTTTTATGGTTCCAGTATCCTTTCGTTTTTAGTTTTTATCTAAAAGAGTAATGTATGCATGCAAAACAAATAAAACTTCCTACTCTCCTTGAAACTTAAATAACAGTTCGTATCGCATCGCTTTGCAATTTAAAAAAAAATAGGACAATTCCCAGGTGCTTCAAAATAAACCCTATATCCAACTTTTTATTATTCTTTGCAATTAAAAAGAATACTTCCTTTCATCCGAAAATTATCTAACCTCCCATAAATATCTTGTAAAGTCTTTGCAAAGTTATCATTGTTAATACGGAACTATTTCCTTTCTCAAAACAATATTCAGAAGTTTGTTACAATAGTACAGATATATTATGTATATCGATAATATAAACTGACACAATCTAAAATTTGTAATGATTCGTGTTGTTGCCTTTCATACACATCAGTTCACTTCATTAATTAATTGGATTATTTTTTATTATGCAAACGCTTTGAAAAAATTTTAGTCAATAAAATTTCGGCCGCATAACAGATATACATGGCTATGTACAGTCGCGAGCAAATGTTATAGGCACCCTAAATTTTGGGCGAATATGACAGTAAGAAATGAGAAAATAAAAACTTGTAGGTAATACATTATAGATATGTAGTATTTTAAGGGCTCTTATTAATTTGTTGCATATTAGAGTGTTTTTAGTACAGTTATAATACTTTTTAGATGGGAGGGGGAAAGTGACATCTCGAAGACTTGAAAATATATAAAAAACAATAATACATTTACAAAAGGTATCTATAAAGACTATTGTAACCATAAAGACGATTATATAAACCTTGAAATAACTGTCACAAAAAAATGCAAGAAACATGAAACCCATTAGTTTTGTCAAAGGTGCCTATAACATTTGCTCGCGACTGTATTTGCAATTCATGAGCTTTCAACAGAATAGCAAATGTTTATCGCACTATTATAATAGAACCCATGTATAACCATATACACGTAATAAATAGCAAGAGTAAGTTACAAAGTATTTAAATATAGTAGCGTACCAACATAAATTCGTTTTTTAATTATGTCAACCGTAAACCTATATGGTTTTCACGTTTTTCAGGTACCCTGTTATCAATAGTTGCAGGTTTGGCACGTCAAGCATTGTCATATTTATCACGTGAAATTGTAAATCATGCAGCCTATTTCTCCCCATTTATTTGACGCGTATGGGAAATTGCATTTTTACATTCACTTACCGAGATTGAACACGTTCGAAATAACGTGCATAGTATTTCACCGCGGATAAAACCCGGTGTTTACACAAATCAGTTTCGCTCGGTTTAAAACGGATATTTATTTTTTCACCGTGCACTTTAACGCGCTGCAGGTATGCGTGCTATACGACTGCTATTCGAATTTAAAAATAGAGGATTGCTGATTCGAATAAATAAATCACCAAAAATACAGTTAGTAGCAACTTTCAAACAAAGAAGCAGGGAAAACAGAAAATCGATGTCCTAATTTCCAAATTTGAAAAAGGTTGTTACTACCGATGCTGATGATGATCGTCTATGATGGGAATCGCTTCCGTAATATAATCACCATAAAGTGTGGAAACTATACGCCCGGGCCATAAACACACAGCCACCAAAAGGCATTCATAAAAAAAATTATAAACTTTCTCGTTTTAACGCCAACCGCAATAAAAGCGGAGTCCCATGCTGGAATAGCACAAGATTATAATATTTATTTGGTCGTAAAGTCATTATCGGTAGATAACTTCACTTGCGTCTATCTCCTACAACGTATATAAAGTAACGTAATGGATGTCTGTCCGCATCAAAAAAGGAGGAACATCTGTTGGGTGAGGTCAGGGCACTTGAGGGGGTATAAGTTGATACCTTTCAGACTCCGTCTTGGAATACGTAGGTATACATAGAGAAAAAAGGAAATGTTGGCACGACAAAAATAATTTCTTGCATTCATGTAACCAATCTTAGTTCAAATCAGCACGTTTTAATTTTGTTCGAAAACATTGATCTCATTGAAGGGAAATGCATATTTTTGTTGAATTGTATTTGCTAATTCAAATAATTATTTGCATTAAAGGTCAGTGGAACTATAAATTAATTAATAGCTAATGTTTGTAACGATTGCTTATTTTCATTTTCGCACGATCACTATTATAGCGTTGTTTCAAGCAAAACTAAAAATGTGAATAGCCATATACTTGGTTATTAACTCAAACACTAGTGTAGTGTTTAACGCAAAATATACATAAATTTTTGGTTACTGGTTATCAAATTAAAAGTTTCCAGAGATGCTCATCGATGTATGTGCAGACGCGATTATGTGCAATGTTACACTGAGGGAACAACATAAATTAAAAAAAGTGGCCGCTATTAACCCTTTCATTCACTGCTCAAGACGAGTATACTCGCGAGCAACCAATTGCCAATACACCTGATTCTCAAACTATGCGCAGTGGAAGGATCCAGGAATAAGGATTAGGCTCATCAAAATTGCTGTTAATTTAATGAGCTTATGCCGTTGAAGCCGACTTTTCCAAATCTAGTCTTCACTTTTCTAAACTAAAATTCTGATCTGAATCCTATTAAAGCAGTTTTCGATTGTTTTCTGTGTATTCTTCTAATTGTCGTAAGGATGGCGCTTTTTCTATTTCACTTTAGTAATCTTGCATATGTGTCAAATAGCACAGCAAGCGCGATTATATACTATTAGTTTGATATATTTACCAGTTTACACAACTAATAGCGACCGTGATTATTAAAACAGCGACTGGTGAGTTAAGCAATAGCATTCCTTCTTAGTACATGCAATGTCCCGTCTAGACATTTTATACTTAGTATTATTAATATGGGGTGACATGATAAATTTAATATAATAACACCTGAATCCCTTGTAAACTGTAGTAAATGCGCATATAGTTTGCTGTAGCAATGTACCATTATTGAATAAAAAAAAAGTGATACGTTTGACTCATCGTAATTGCCATTTAATATAATAAAATTCTTGAAATAACACTTAACCCTATGTCATTTTCTGAGACCCATTCATTAACTATACTTTTGATTTTGATATGAATGGGTTAATTTCTTCAAGAATTATTCAAAAAAAATTATTGAATAAACTATCATTGCAGATTGAGTCGACAATTTTTGCGTAATTAATGTAAAGATTCGAGTGATTTGAGCATATTTAAATACTAAAACTGATTGAGTGTACCAATTATTGGTTGAATCATCAAATCTCTTCAATACTTGTTGATTATTTTTTGGAACAATAGTGGAGATAAATCATTAAAAAAATACGGTCGATTTAGCGTTTGTATGTGGATACTAAAGTAACAGAATAATGTGCCCGCAAAAACAAGCAACAAAAAATCTGATTGTCTACGGTTGGTAATAGCATTGTTTAAGTATATCTAGTTAGTCAACGTAATGCATTTTCGGAAAAATAAAATATTGCTCTGGGAAGTGGCGCACTCTATCGGTGAATGGATATTGATTTGAAATCTCGGTCATAGTGAGAGACAGATTTCTGTATCGGTGATTTACTAGTATTGGCGAATTGTGCGGCCTGGGGAAAAGGGAGGGTGGATGCATGTGACGCTGTGATGACGCACCTCGCGATAATTCTCGTGTTTGTTTACATTAGAAGATTAGAATTCTGAGGTATTCTGTTATAAGTAAAAAGAAATTGAAAGTATATTGCAAGGCTCGTTCTTGTTGACAAAACATTAATTGAACAATTTTCAAAATTTAGGTTTTTTCTTATAAGAATAAAATATTGAAACTTAAAACAAAAAAAATCACTGAAAAGAGATAGTTAAATCTAAAAGGACGAAAATTTGCCGATAAAAAACAAACATTAATCTACTTCCCAATTTTTATTTTCTTAGTTTTTAAATTAATAAGTTGTTTTGTTAACTTAATTTACTTATGTTTATGATTATATAATAATCAGAAAATGTTTGTTTTATTAAGAAGAATAAGTATTTAGTTTGATAATATATAATCTGTAGTTCGATGGCCTTTTTATATTCAAAATTTTAACAAAACGCGGTTTTTCGTTCGAACGTATATACGAAATCTTCTTCTCCACTCTCTCCTATTGTTATCTTCGCTTCTCTCGTGTATAGCGGTACTATCGCTAACTTCAACTGGTGTAAAGGCGGGAAATTTGAAATTTTAAAATGTAGCCTACTATAAATCGTTATTTTCTTTACATGTATGTACCATTTTACTTTACTTTTTGACTTTTTCTTAGTTCTAATTTAATGTATAGGTACTCTATATATATAGTTTTCTTATATTCACAAAACATTTTTTATTTGATTTACTTTCTCTTGAGCGGCTGAAAAGTTACGAGGTAACCTTTGGGGCAACATCCGTATATACAAGGTTACATCGTAACTTTTCAGCCAATCAAGAGAAAGAGCGCGAACGCGTCATCATGTATGCTGTTTTGAATAGCTTTGTTTATTTGTGTGCTTGGAGCAGTATCTACTGACGTCATCAGAGTAACTTGAGAGCGTCTCAGAGTTGGATTTAAACATGGTACAAACAAACGCGCTGGACTGCAAATATAACCTTAATTTTATTAGTTACTATTGTCAAATTGTCACAGCTATTATGAATAGGAAAAGTAAAAATAATTTTTCAAATTAATGAATCTAGACTACAATAAAAATGCATCATATACTAGTATTTATGTACCTATAAAGTGAAGTTTTTAAAATATAATGATCGTTCTTTACATCAATCACATTGGTATCATTATATTATCTATTTCGTGCATATTTGATGCAGTTATAAATCAGATTACATTTACAAACGACAGTTTACAATACGGTGTTAGTGCGATTAGGTTATGTTGTACAAATTGCTCGGACGTCGGATCGCGAGCAGAAAGAGGAACCTCTTTGTGATCCGGATTTGCTTGCTCTAAACGAACAAACACGCACAAATCATGCTCTAAAATACAAAGAAACGCCCTAAAATTCCATGGATCTGCTTAAATTCAGACAAACAAACAAATCTAATAAGTAACGTGGTGCATATATGTAAATATAAATGGCGATTTGTACTCCCAAACTACATATTTATTTTTATAATGATAAACGAATTTCTGCTATTATGCAATAGTAAACATAAGTAAATCAAATAAAAAATATTATATAAATATAACACAAAACTTAGAACTACACACATATATGGAGCATTAAATTAGAAACTAAAAAAAAAACCAAATTTTTATTCTTCCTAATAAAACAAACATTTCAATGTAAACACGAGAATTATCGCTTGGCACGTCATCACAGCGTCATCGCCTATCCACCCTCTCTTTTCTTCGGGCCTTGCAATGCTATTGCAATTAAATATTTTGCCGACACGTAAAAGGGCCATCTTGTATGTAGTAGTCTAACTATAAAGCTTATATTTAAATCGAGATGGGCACCAACGCCGTGCTGCCATCTCCCGCTTTTGTCCAAACTGTTCAAAAATCCGTTAACTATTTTGTCCATAAGGTTGACTAACTAGTATGTATATAAACAATGGTAATAGTGATGTGCTATATTTTACTATCTCTGATTCTTTCACGATAATTAGAAAATTATTGATTACGCGATTTCTAAAGGCATTGATTAGTGATTGTAACACATATAACGTACATAACTTTTACTAGGTATCTATAGCAAGCACGACGTGGCTGATACGCCAAAACGACAATGACTCTTTGGCATTTAGCGAGCAAATATAAATAATATCAGTGAAATAACTTTTGTTAGATTTCCAGAAACAGGTTAAATTTTCTTCTAATTTTGAGGTAACGAAAAACTATTTTTTTCTAATGAAGGTATATGGTATATACGAGGTTTCGTCAATACTGTTTTGACATTACAAACAATATGAAAAAAGAATCCACATTATAATTATATATAAAATAAACGTTAATGACAAAATTTTGTTACGAATCATTTTGTGTGCAGCTAAGGCATAAGCAACGCTTGCTTACTTTTTAATTAGATTATTGTAAGTTATACTTAGAAAGTTATGCTTTGACGACACTATAAACTTTTTAAATTACTAGCTGTAGTCGACAATAATTTGCTTATTAAGTGGAGGATTAATTGAATGAGAATTTATTAGTATAATTTAAGATGGAAATATTTAAGATGGAAATCTCATTATTAACGTGAAGATATTTGCTAAATTGTCGATCTGAAACTACAATATGTATCCATAAAGGATAACAATAATTGTAGGACGACTTTAAGTCACTATACATCCGTTAATTAACTAACGCTAATTAATAATTAGGTCACATTAAAAACGTATCTAACACTCGGTTGATATTAGCACACATATGTTTCACCTTACCAAGAATCTTCAGTGCTACTGGTCAACCTAATGTATTGTACGGAGAAATTTGTATATACACTTAATAAGTGGAAGATAACTCTTCTCTTATATAGTTAATTAACGCATCTATAGTGGCTTAAAAGTCATCCTACAATTATTGTTATCCTTTATAGATACATATTGTAGTTTCAGATCAACAATTTAGCAAATATCTTAAATTCTCATTCAATTAATCTTCCACTTATTAAGTGTATATACACTCCGTATTTCTCTCTCCATTAGGTTGACCAGTAGCACTGAAGATCTTTGGTAAGGAGAAACATGTATGCTAATATCAACCGAGTGTTACACACGTTTTTAATGTGGCTTAATTTACTTATTACTGGGAAAATTATGTCTATACTTTATTTACGAAACAGTGTTTATTGCATACTGGAGGGAACAGATATACGTTTTTCATATCACATAAAAAAGTAAGAACAAAATTTTGTTACTTTCTTAAAATAAAAATAATATGATAATAATAATATAATAAATATAAAATAATCTCCATTTTAGATTTAGTTAGCAATGTGGGTCCTTTTTTCAATTCACTTGAAAAAGTCAAAACGCTGTAGCACGAAACGTCATATATAAACAAATTCATTAGAAATAAAAATAGTTTTTCATTAGCATGACCTCAATTCCCAAATTAAGATAAATTAGATATATTTAAGAATTATTAGAGAGGAAATAAGAAAACAATTTGAATAATTAGATTTTCAAGTAGCAGAATACAATGAAAATTGAAAAAACAATATTTTTAATGCATGAATATATTTTCCAAACTAAAAAAAAAAATGTGTATGGTCATTCAACATTACGAAAAGAAAACAATCCACGTAACATTGCGGAACATCTATACGAATGATACCATATCAATAACTCAGAACAGTGATCACAATCACTCTTATTTATAAATAATAACCATGATCACAATTCAGCCGTGATTTAAAAACCACCGTTTCGCTTATTACTAGTTGCAAGGATTTTCTGAATTCAAAATTTGCTTTTCCTTTTTGCCTCTTTTTATCAGTTTTGGGTATGACCTAAAGTTGGATGTACAGAGAACAATACTTATTTTTATTATAAAAGTTATTTATGTGAAAATAACAGCACCTTTGTTCATGCATTAAAATACAAGAATATTAAGATGCCAGTGTTACTAAATAAAACCTTCTAGAGTTTAAGCAAACAAAATAAAAGTCATTACAAGATGTTCACAATCGATTTACATAAATAAATATCGGTAAACAAAAATAAAATTCAACCTCATTTTTATACACAAACAGCATGTTTAATACAGGATTACTTTACATTTAACTCTTAGTCACCGTTTAACGATGACAGTTTTGTTAGTAAACCTAGTTTGTTTTGATTTCACGTTGCGAAAGAGTAAAAGTTTGCCTTACTACTAGCGCTGTAAATGAAATTATAAAACTACAAAATAATAGCTAATTGAGAAAGATGCTTTTTGCAAAACCAATCGCCATACGCATTAATCTAATACCCTTACAGTTACAGATTTCATGTGAATAATGCTATGCTAGTCGAAACATCTGAAACTATAAACTCCATATTACCCAAAGCATTTCGAATAATTCATTTTTTTATTTTTTAATAAAATAGGGCTCTTTCTTGATTGAATGCTTCAAGTCACATTTTTTTGGCAGCGTGGCTTAAATTAATTGCAAATTAATAATAATAATTAAATGCAAATATCGTAATTGAAATAAGCAAATATATAAGACTTAGGAATTGGAAAACTGGTTATTTTATGGTTAAAACATAAAATTTTCCAAGGAAAAGTTTACTCAATATCTCTGGGAGGGGAATAGATGCAAATTTCCGATATCAGCAGGAAACCGCTTGTCCTTAAACCTAAGAGTCGTGTTTTCCGCGTATTTATATTCCTTTTTTCAAAGCGAACTATTCCTTTTTGCATAATTCAAATCATAGTAAATGAACGTTCTCTGGGAATGTTTTTGAAAATAAATCTGGAAACCGGATGAAAAGGAATTACTTGTACAAAAATATGTGGAATAATTTTCTCTCTTGTTATGAACATGAACAGCCAAATTTTTGAAAAACCCTTCCCGAAAACCTTTATTTGCTTCTTCAGAATAAAATGCAAGAAAAATCATTCAAAATATTATTTTTTTTCCTGAGAAAAAAAAAAAACGCAAAGATTATGACAAATACATAATGCCAAAAGTCGACCTCAACAGATAACTTAGCTATTTAGCCTTTAAATACTTTTTTGAAAGATAATATATATTGTATACTAAATTATTCAGAAAGTTCTGATAAAAAACTGATACGGATTTCTAGACAATTGGATCAGTACTTTTTGAGTAATCGAAGATAAAACAGTAACTACCGAAAAGCGATTGTCAGAAGTGTGTGAAGCCCTTTAAATCATTTAAGAGAGTTTGGACGCTTCGAAGTTCAAGAAAATTATTTTATTAAGCTAAAGCTCTTGATTAGTTAGATGATGTGACTCCGTATCCTTTTCAATAGCGAGAAGTTTCCTGAATTAATTTCTCAGCATCTTACATCCAGAAATTTGATAAAAAAATTGTTTTAGACTCATGAAAAGATTTTGTATGTACGAACAAAATGCAAAAAAGTTTCATAGCATTCGATTGAAAAACAATCAATTCCAAATTTTGAAATGTGTTTCTTTCAGGACACTTTTTATTTAACTCTTTAGATTAAAACATATAATAAAATAACTGGTGAATTCTAATCCTTGAATGCGACATTCATCATTTTTGTGTTTTATAAGTCCTCAACCCGTAACTAAACAAACTTAGCTTTCACAATTTCATAGTTGATTTTTTTTTTTACTTTTTTTTTAACCTTGGCAGCCCTTTAAATGAAATATAAAAGACGCTTTAATATTTATGCAGTTTTTTGAAAGGAATAAAACAGTAATTCAAAATACATATTCTTCAATTATTGAATTTGAACAGTAATGACCCTTGAAAAAATGGTACAATGAGCACCAAGCTCAAGTGCCCGGACATCAAGTGCCCACCCTAGCTAATTACTAAAGCTTGAGTACTTTACAATCGTTAGTTTTCATGTAAAAAGAATAAACATTCACTTGTAAACTCAAGCCCAACATTTTGTGACATTAAAATCACTAACTGCATTTATTTTAACAAGTGTTAAAATTAACTACAAGTTTTTACGTGATCAGTCAGATTGTTTTGGAGAAAAAAGATGTCCACGTATGTATGATATTTATGGGAGAGCTAACTTCAAGAAACTGAAGAGAAAAATGTGAAATTTAAAACGTGTCTTTGGTATGTTGTTACCCTTTAAATACGGTACGCCACAATTTCCAGGTACTTTTAAAAAAAGAACTTTCGCAAAATCTTCATTTACAACCCTCGCAAATTTAGAAAGGGGTTTCTCTTTTAAACCCTGTCATTTATTGATCTCTCTAAAAATGTGAAGGTATTTTTAGCAGTCTTTAGCATTCAATCACGAATGTTTAATAGAAAAAGAATGTGAATTACGTCAATGCTACTTGAAGGATGTTCAGTTTACGAGTAGTTACTAATCAATCATTAAAAAATCTAGCAAATTCTGTAAAATTAAACTAGGAAAGTTTTTAGTCTGCAATTAAATGCTTCATAAATTTATATGACGTTAGTTATGGTGTTTGTTTACAAGTTAAATGATCTCTTATATTTTTAAATGACGGAGTCACGGTTATTAATAGTAGTTAATTATTGTTCGAGAGTGGTGTGCGCTGATAACCTAAAAGTGTAGACACAAACGATAGTATCACCTCTGTACTCTGCCATTTACATAGCAATTGCACTGTGTAAGTACTAATTCCGTGTCAGATGAACTGATATCGAGTTCAAGGTTAAAGAAATTTAATAGCATTAATGCATCCGACGAGCAACGTCGACCATGCACATTTTAATTGTGTCGGTAGATGCGACCCGTTCGTTCGGCCATAGTTGGTATTATTCACATTTGCCTTCTCTCTTTTTTTTTTTTTGTTTTAGACGCGAACACGATTCTTTTTCGTTTCTGAGAGAGAGGATGAAATTCCAGCGACGACGACCACCGGTCTGATTAATTTCCTTCACTTCACTTGAACAAGCTGCGTTCCAAAACCTGCATAAATCTGACTCTCAGGCCGAACTTGTTCCGACCATTTGTCACCAGACATAATGGTCGTTGCTCGGTTTCGATTCTTTTTCTTTTTCCCCCAACAGTGAATCGAGATAAAGTGGTTACCTCGGTTTAGAATGCATCCCGGTATCTCGTTAAATAAATCTCGTGGAGTAAGTGGGAATTTATATTATTGGAAGCTATGGAAAAAAATCAAAGGTCACAGCGCCGAATGGGTTAGCGCGCTAGTACTTTTTTGTTCTTCTTATTTCCTTGTTCCAATCTGGACGATTTTAATTAATCCGCATAAACTGATCAGAAACCATCGTTTTTCTTCGATAGGCTAATTGCATGTGGCATTGATGTATGGACAAGAAGTCATTGGAATTTCCTTCAACTTAAACTCGCATTAAAGATACAGATGCAAGGTGCATACAGTTCGATAGCGTCATATTTATAATGTTGGTGTACTACTGACCGTTATGGTAATGGCTACGTCTAACTGTAATTGGTAAATATCCCCATTTAGTGATCTCGTTTCAATTAAGTGCTCGCTGGTAGAAGGTGATTGCATTATTTCCTGTTTAATGACTTCATCTGGTTTGGACATTCGTAAAGTCAGTCCGATTACCATGAACTGATACATAACATACCAAAAGCGCATTAAGGAGCCGTTAGTGGGCTTCGTTACCAAACCATTCATTGCTTAATTATGCACGATACTCTGATATCGATCTAATCCAATATAATTTCAATTGCATTAGAAAGTATTCTTCTGGCTCCTTATTTAAAAGATAGTGAAAATCTTCATTTTAATTGCAGTAGTTTACGCAGAATAAAATATATCAGATTGTAAGGCTACTACACGGAAAACCAATTTGTTCAGGACAACAAAATAATTTGTATTTTGTTATTTCAAATAAATAAAAGGTTAAATGAACAAATAATTTGGTTGAATTAACCAAATATTTGTTTGCCTATATTTAACTCAATATTTAGTTAACTTAAACAAAATTTTGGATCATCAAATAAATCAGTTTTTCAGTGTAGTTTCATATTTGACCCAAATAGAAATAAAACATTCAGTATTCAAAAGTAATTTGCAAAAACAATTTGATACTCACTATAATGCAAGTAGTTGCATTAAATGTTACAACTTTATATACATATATTTTTAATAATTAAAATAATTATATATTTTACATCATAAAGATTATATATACAGATTAAGCTTCAGTTGCAGATCAAAGTATATCTCTAGGCTAAATAAGAGGAAGGTTATGACAGGTTATGATAGTTCACCAAAAAAAGGCTTAATTATAATTGTAAGAGAACAAGTATGGAACACACTTTCAAAAAGTCAATTTGCAAACAAATCGCTGAAGCCAGAACCATTCTTTTAGACCCAAAAAACACAAAGATCATCTAAAAGAACTCAAAATAGGCGATAACAGCTAAGTAGGTCCTCTTCATCAGTACCTTCAGCCGTACTAACTGATAGAAAGGTTAATTTCACTTAAAACAATACTATTTTACATTAGAGAAAAAAGTGGATCTCAATAAAGTAGAATGATTTTTTTAAACAAAAAAAGACACTGTTTACTTCCTTCACACTCAAAAATTAAGTTTTACATATTTTAAAAAAAGGAATTTGCAATTATAATTTTTAACTATAGATAATAGAACTCAACATTAGATGTAAAAACTTTAAATACATATTTGACTGGTACTGTGAGAGTTATTTGATATGATTTTTCTCCTTTTTATATATATTATCTTACGTAAGAGCTGATAGTAAATTATTAAATTAGTAACAGATATAATATAATTAATACGCCATTACAAAAACAAAATACTTTCTTGTTTTTATTCGGTTTGCTTTCATTCTATTTTCTTTGTGTTGGATATACATTATCTGAATGAATACAGATGCTTTTGCTTACATTTTTTCTAATAATATTTAATAAATAATTGTCTACTAAATTTGATTAAGTGTTATCACCCCAACATCCTAAAAAAAAACCGTACACAAACACTGATAAAGCTTTGATTCTGTTTGTATTCACAATGTTGACAAAACAACGTCTACTATCAAAGCACATACGTTTAGTTTCCTCCTCATGTATTATAATTTACAAAACATAACGACTTTTTATCTTTACAAATAAACTCTCAGAAAATGACGAAAATTTAAACGGTTGTATGTTGTGATATCTTTCTTGACTAAATGCTTTTATTTCTTCGATAGAAATTAGCTTATATATGTATATAAAACCGATAATCGGAAGAGAAAGGAAGGAAATAGTGTTAAACTTTTTCATATACACAAGCATTAAATGTAAGCACAAAGGCATTTGAAAAAGTAAGCTCCGCGTAGTCATTTAAACTGTCAACTCGATATGCCTATTTATTGGTATTAAAAATAAAATATTGCTATTATAAACGTGGGGGCACAACGTCCCACTTTACCATAAATACTAATTGTTAATCCTGAACATATTTCTGACGAAAGTAAAACCAGTTATTAAAAATGATGAGTTCTTCGCGACAATTATTTTCAATAGACGAGTACCAACCGCACGGTTATCGCATTTAATTATGAAATCTATGTGACTTTAGTGGCGGCATAATTTGGAATAACACAAATAAAACACTAATAAGACCGAAATGTAAATATAATTTGTGCAAGGCGCTGACCGACCACGAAAGCGTACGCGTTTAAATTCTGAAATATCCTCGCCTTATTAACATATTTACGCGTTGGTTTACTATTATGAAACGATAAATTATTGTTAATCGGACCGATAATAATGAATAAATTGATACTTTAATGGCGGGATCGTGTAATTGTGACGCCGTTATGTTATAAAAATCCGTAACGTCTGTTGTTCTATAATTGCTGGAAGTGAACTTTTATTGTCGACGTAGATATGAGTTACGGCGGCATTACGGGCCGAGTTTCACTTTTACTTTCATTGGTTGTCTGCGGTACAACGTTCTTGCGCCTATAACCGCAAACGCTCGAGATTGCATGATTGCTCATTATTATTTGTGTAAGTGCGCCCGTATGCACGCATATTGCAAATTAAGAGTGATTAGATGGATAACTAGGCCGTTAATAGCACATTTAGTGGTGTCGTATTTCCAGATATTCGCTTCTAATTTTGAATATTACGCAGCCAACGGGAATGCAGTTCCCATAATATTCTCGTTTTACGCAGCTTTTTCAATTAGACTATGATATGCATCTATTATGCAACCACATATTAACCAAAATTACTTTTACATTATACTATACCCATATTGAGGAAATTTGAGAAGTCGGTAGGATATAAAACGGCGATGAAATTTAATGCCTTGTCCAAAATAATTAATTGCAAATCTAATCACTTAGAGGTATTCAATTATACATGATTTCTTTATGATTTTTCTATGAAATTGCAGATTTAGGTTCATTTTTGCGCCACACATTCTGGAAAAATGAAAACCAGAACTAGAAACATCAGACAAGCTTCACAAAAACCAGAAGTGTTTGCACAGTGCATGTACAAATGCGCTTTATAATGAAACTCAACTGCGACAACTGAAAAATGGCAGAAAATATTACATATTTGCGCGTAAAATCATACAAAATTTCAGATTTATTTAAATTGTAGGAATTCATAGACTTTATAAAAGAGCGGCATGGTAAACGTCGGTACTATTTGAAATTTTCTTGGATGTTTGGAAATCGATGTCCTTAGTGGTCAAAACTTCGAATACTGACCTATGAAAGCAGTAATAAAATATTGGAACTATTTGGCCTCAAATGTTTGCCAATTCAGGGGGTTGGTGCAATAATGAGCCATACGTCAATTTTTGTTAAATCAGTTTTAGATAGCAAATACTCTGCACAGTTTGGTGTAATAACAATCCATGTTACAATATTAGTTATGGAATACACTTTACTTAAAAGTTCCGTTTTTGCAGCAAACAAGTCCTTAAACCGTAGGCTTTTCCCTTTCCTCAAAACTAGATTTTGCGCACGTGTATTAGTATTGCACCGAGCCCGTCAATTGTAATTTACCGTCTGCAAGAAATATATTTTTATTACATTTGCATCATACAATATCTTATATATTTGACTGCAATTTAAGTATTGGAAAATAGTAGTATTCAAATATTCAATTGAAACCAAGTATAAAAGGCAGAAAACTAACCCATTAATGATCATAATTACCCATTAAAGATCAGTCATATTTTCTATAAACCACCGAACATGCTTTCCAAAAGAATTATCCAAAAAATAAGGTAGTATTACTGTCACACAGAGATAAGGATTCTTTCAATTACAGAAATGTTTCTTTTCTGATATTCAAAAGAATCATTTTTTTTCAGTTAACATATATTCCTTTCAACTGAAAATAGTGTTAATTTGAATGAAAGAAAAACGTATTCACTAACAAAAATATGTACTAATTGAGAAAATGTTTCTTTTAAATAGAGACAAACATATATTCTTTGATTTAAAAAAATCCTTAAGTGTATAACTAGTAAATAATAAGGGCAAGGTCATAGTCATTTTATTTTGTATTTAATTCATTTAAAAATGTTATATTCCATAAAATGACATAACCGTTCTTACACAATACATTATTTGTCAACAAACAGCATTACAATTGCCTAACAACTCAACTCATTTATTATTTTAATCAAATGAATTTCATGTAAATTTTCTGTGGTATTCCACAAATAGTATAAATAAATGGAACTTCCGTAATAGCCGCTTTTGCAGACGTTGATGATGCCTTGAATTGTGCTTGTTCTGAATGGGACTTAATTAGAACTAGAAAATCCAAATTCTATTTTATGATAAATCTATAGGAATGCAATCCAATGTTTGTGTGCGCATTCGGCCATGTAGTCTGAAGTTTTGGCTTGGCGTGTGCTGATTTTTGATATATCTCGCATGTTCCGTCAAATGACTTACAATTACTTGACTTTATATATTGCTTAGGGAAATATAGAACTAGATAGCTAAAGTATTTTCAAAATCTTAACCTAACTACTAAGGGGAAACGAAAAAAGTAACATCTGCTCAAACCTCATTTAATTGCATAACGTCGAGAATTAATATCGAAAGATTAATCAAAAGGATCATGAATGATGTTGTTTTTTCCTTTTATTTTCTTTAATACCACCAAAAGCACCAATAAGCTTGTGCAATTGTCTTTTGTATTAAATTAAAGCAGTTATGCAATAATTTTGTGCAGACTTACGATAAAAATGTAAATTTTAGGTAAACATAAAATTTAATTTGGGCATTTTAGGCTGAAAGTATCTAATAATAACTGCATTGTACAATAGAAAGCTCTAGTTTTCAATATAGTTTATCGAAATCCATTAACCGGCCATACATTTCACTTTGCATTGACCATATTATTATGCAAAAGGAATTTGTTTTATAGAAGATTGGAAATATGTTACCCTATCTATACCATGTCTTTTTCCATAAATATTTTAGTAGTTGCGTTTGTGATAAAAAAGATGAAAAATGCACAGATGAAGAATTGTTACCTACACCAGATGCTGAAACACTATGCAGAGCTACTTACATTTATGCCTAAAGTCTGATGCTGATTGTAAAAAACAGAGAGATAAAAAAGGCAAATTTGGTATTTGCTATAAAGAAACTACATATATTTACAGAGGCTTTAGTAATAGAGTGGATAAAAAATTTAGAAGTGTAACCTAAATTAAAATGCAAATTATAATTAACTCAATAACCTGTTTGAAACAGTACTGAATTATATTGTTTCAAAATTACCACAAAATAAACCGATATTTCGAGAAGTAGTATGTTTTAAGCCTTTATGTTCAAACTGTACAGGAAAGTTCCATAAATAACTTTTATAATTTATATTACAAGATATTAGTCGGTTTTGTTTCTGAAGCCGAGTAAATTGCACGAAGGAAACTTCTCTTCGAATGAAAATAAAAAAAATTACAAATACAATAAGAGACATGCTTAGCGCAATAGCAATTTTTTTTTACTAAATTTAATCTTTACTATAACGTGCTAATTCGTTTTATTTATTTAATTTTTAATAATCGACTTTATTCAATTTTGAAAAACTTTATGTGTATAGCATTGAATTAATTAAATATTACACCATAGTGGCTGTAAATATTAATTATTTTTAATTTAAACAATTTTTCTCTGATTACCTACAAATTTTAATATTTGAATAAATGAGACAGGCAGCCAAAATTGTTTGCCAATCATGCAAACAGCCTGTACAAATGTTAATTTTTTACCGAAATGCATAAATTTTCATTCATAATGCATCGACATAGGACTTTAGTCGATAACATTATATCAAACATTATTTTCGGAACATGTTAACAAACAGCACCACTGCCACTTACAAAGTTATATAAAGCTGTTACTGTTGTACAATTGAATAGATATAAAAATTAACCCATTTTTATTTACTTTACTTGAGAATAAAATTTTGACAAGATTACTACGTAATAAGTATTATTTCATTTGCCGTCCTTTACTTATTCATATTGTAAAATACAGATAGATGTATTATTAGAAATAGAAGATTTGTATGAACGCACTAAATTAAGAAAAAAATCCATTGAAAGTGGGCGTTTCAATTGAGGAACAAGCACTTTGTGGAAGATTTAAAACTTTTACTTAGGGCTCGAAGAAAATTATGTGCGATTATTTACCCAAAAGGTGGGAATACATATTTTGTAATTATTATGACTTTTAGCAGTTCAACCTACAATGGACAAAATATATTCTAAATGTTTGTATAGTGTTCAAGGTATATCAAGAACTCCAAGTTCACGGAGACGGCATAATAGTAGCTACTGGATTCGATGTTATTATATGCAAATAATAGTTCTAATCTTTTTTGTTTGTTAATTGTTAAATTATTATTATACTTATTTTTGGTAAAAGTTACGCCCATATAAGTCATGGATGATATAGAAATTACGTCAAAATAATTCTTCCTTAATTACCTCCAGGTTAACTGCATATTTGTCTAACAAGAGCTAATTACCATTACAGATCATTACAGAAAGTTGCAACGCAGAGAAAAATGGTTCTATAAATCAAAAAAGTATTTCCTTGTCCCTTTTTAAAAAATATGTTTCCAGTTAATACATATTTCGCTTAGCTAACCCGTATTTCTTTCATCGAAATAGTACTATTTTTAATTGAAAGAATATGTATTAACTGATGAAAAACAGATGTGATTCTTTTATACATAATTCACATATCTATAATTCAAAATCCCGAAAATAAGCTTAATTTATTATTATTTGTTTACTTTCATAATTTCCTCGGCATAAATTGTATAACAACCTTAGTCATTTAAATTATTAAAACATTATATGGCGTTTATTGATTCATCAGCAAAACAACTAAAACGGCTGACAACAATTTTAAAAAATCCTTGTGAATTACATTTTTCTTTTAAGATTTAGAGAAAATTATTTAGATACATTACTTTCCAAATCAATTTTACTTACATTAGTAAAAGCCAAAATCATATAGTTTACTTGTTTTGTGGAAGGACATTTTCATCTTGAAATGTATACCATGCTTCAATGAGTACATATTCTTTAGTGGATTTCATAATATAGATACAAATTGCTAACAATAAACGTTAGCTAGTCTCGTATTATATTCTGATCTTAACCTAAACAGTTCGATACCATCGCCACCTATGAACCGTTACAATATTAACCACATTTAAATGCTTATAGAACTGATTCACTTCGTAGCGACCCACGCTGTTGTGACTGCTTTTAAAACAAGCGGCAATTTATTCCGTCGTCAATTGATTTATTCGTGTTTGGAATTATCTCCTTTCGAACGAGAAGCGATGGAACAAGAAAAAAAAACCCACAACACAAACACGATCATGGCGACCGAGGGGAATCTCTTGCCGGGTACCGACCACGTCAAGGCCACCTTTGCCAGAGAGGTGCGCCTCCTTCGTGTCCACTCGAGACAGCGAAGGGAAAGAAAAATAGGAGAAATGAATTATGGCTCTTTTAAAAGGTGAAAAAAAAGCACGAAAAACAACTTATACGATTAAGAACGAGATTTACGGTTGAAAGTGTTAGGTCCCTTGGTAAATTAAAAGCGATAACAGAAAGTATTCCGTATGTGTAGAAGAGAAAAAAAATAAAAAAAACTTAATTTAAATATATTGATAAGATTTCTATTAACGGTTAGATTACAGAACGGAGTTCAAAGTTAAAGGTGAGTTCAGTTATTTATTTATTTATAGCAAGGTGGAATGAAGCAATAAGATAATTGGATTTTCATTTAATTAAATTAATTGACCTTATCTTATTACTTCTTAAGTAAATTGAATAACTATACGATAATTATAATAACTAAATCTAAGGAAAATAAAGAAAAAAAAGATTATGTACCATTGTACTCACCGCACACCACCCGGTCGAACGGACTCATCCAATCTAAAAGAGAAATCAAAACGGAAAATCAATGTAAATCGTAAAAAAAAAATAATTAATTTGTATTTGGGTTAATATTTCCTGAAATTTATTAATTTTTAAGTGTCAACTATTACTTTTACTGGTTTCTCTCTGGAATTTCCTGGCAACTCAGTTATTAATCCAGATTCGTTATATAATAAATAAATTTTCACGTTAAGTCGTCATAATTATCGAGCCAATTAACTTGATTTCAGAAGTGTAATAATGTTATAAAGTAACAATAAAAAAGGAAGCTCATAATTTTTTTTTATTACGCACAACATATGGGTTACCGTATGGCATGAGTTAATGCTTTTCAAATGTGTCGTAAAGCAGATAATTAGGTAGTAAAAGTTTAAATTTAAACATCATAAATTAATTTGCACTTGCTATTATATATTTTATGCTCAAAAATTGGTAGATTATGCAAAACTAGTGCCTGTTTTATGGTAAACTAATGAGGTTTCTTGTCGGGAATAATAATAATTAAAGGAAAGTTTGACAAATGTTGCTATTAAAATGCCAGTATAGATATGGTATGCGAAAAATATTACAAAACCGGGTAATTATTTTGCGGCAATCAAACTGGGCTGATTCGTTTATTTAGTGCAAAAGTGAATCTCTTTGTTATTGAATTTTCATATGACAAATTATTAAAATTGTTGTAAAGAAAATTAATATGAAATAAAATAACCTCCTTGTAAGCCAGTATCAAAATAGTGGGACAAATCAGACAGCGTGGAGAACCTATTAAAAAATAAAATCCATGAGTGTTTATTTTTTCTAATTTTACGACTTCAAAATTCAATTTCTTAAAAGATAATGCCGGCTATTACGCGATATAAGTGTATAATTGTTGGGAAAAGAGCCATTATTGCAACATAAAAATCGTAAAGAAGCAATTTTTACTGCCAATAATAACGTTATTGCTTTTATGGCCCCTTTAATCGCCCCATCAATTATTAATTATGGCGAATTCTGTGATGTGACTGGCATATCAACGATGCATTTACATATTCCACATACGCGACTTCGGTCGGATTAATTCATCATGGAACCGCCGACAGGATATCGGCGTGTAACGACAACAAAGAAAAAATTATCAGAAGAAAACACACATCGTTAGGTGTGTATGTTTTATTATAGTACGAAAGCGAGAGACGCGCGCGCACGTTGTGTATGTCATTGTTACTTTTATGGTTATTTTTATTGTTATTGCCCGCTAAACGGCCATTAAAACGCATTTATATTGGCATTTTTTTTTCATTACAAACTACCCTAAACAAACACAGTGGAAGTGTAGAAAATTAAAATACAAGCGAGGCGTTCGCTTTTGCCGTCGGCGACTGTCAAAAATTTTTATAGTTCAATTTTACAGTCCTACGGATTTCCGAGGCTCTGAATTAATGATTTATAAACACTCCTGGGTCGTTATGTATCATCTTAATGGTAGTTAAAACATGAATCTGCAATAATCTAGAGGTACAGTTATAAATTATACACAATATATGAAGTTTCTTGTTGTCTAAAAAGAAGGTAAATAAATTATATTTCCCTAAGATTATTTTGAGGTTATTTTAATTGCCTTTTCAATATTACTTTCCTCGTCATTACCAGCCCATCTTTTGTTCGCGCAATAGCAATAAATCATTACCTATTGTATTACGTTAATTGCACCTAACAAACATTTTATGTGTGAAATATCAATAAAAAACATTAATAAACATAAGCAAATGGAGCTGCGGTGTTAAATAAATAAACAATGGGTATATTACTTGTTGTAATTAACCTTTCTGTTTATAATGAGAAACTGTGTAATTACAATGTATTAATTAATGTGAGTGCGTGGATGTTAATTATGTTTAACCATTAATTTTAATAACGACTAATAAAAATTAACGTTATGCTTTACGGGTATGCCTGGAAAATTAATTTTAACGCAAACTATCACTACTAGCTCTATTTATTTTAATAATGTGTTTTAGAAAGACGAATTTTGGTTAGGTATTCCAGATCAGCTGATTTTTGTTCTCAATTTGAGGAGTGAAGCGCTAATAGTTTCGCTGGGATTGATGCTAATTTACTATGAAAGATCGTAGGAATTACCTGTAATGGACATCCACGGATATCTGGGAATATCGGGAATTGGTTGACCGCCCGCAGAGGGTTGTGCACAAGAAGACAGAGGGTCAACAACGGCGCTGGCGGCTTGGTGGTAAAATTGAGCGGCGGCGGCCATCGAAGCCGAAGCAGCACTTACAGAACTTGCAGCTGAAACGGAGACACCATTTTGATGGTGATGGCCGAGTGTGTAATTTACCATAGAGTCTGTTGGAGCCACGTTACCCGTTAGGCCCGTCGTGTATCTGCAAGATTTGTCCGTGGCGGCATCGACGGCTGCCGCAAGTGCTGCCGTACTGGCACTGGAAGAAAAGGCTCCGGGCACCATGCTTCCGGTAGCCGCGGCACCAAAGGCCGCCGCGGCGACGGCCTGCTGTTGGTGATGGTGGTGCGCGGCAGCGGTAGCCGCCGATACGTAAGGATACATCCTAGAGGCGGGAGACGTGGACGAAGCACTGCTATTCGAATGCTGTGGCGAAGAACCGCTGGCGATCCCGAAGAACTGTAATTGACGACGGACGCTAAGCTCGCTTCTATCGAGGAAGTGGTTGTGGGACTTTGGAATAATTGCTGATGATGGAATTGTTGATGGTACTTTGGAAGCATGCTATCGATGATAAATTTGGAACTCATTGCTGGACGGCAAGGTTCCGATAGTCACTGCACCGTACACTACTTGCTGTCATAGTCCGAATAGCCGTTAACACCGCACACGTTCTCTCTTCTCTTTTTTTTTTAATGACCGCGCACTCGATTGCCGAGACGTCGTTCAACCCTATAGCAGAGAAATATCTTACGCGTCCTTCTCCTATACTTCTTCGAATCCTTTATGACCCATGTATGTTCAGTCTATAGCCCTCTATGCCTTATCCGCGGTACTAGAGCGGTAATGGCGCCCCTCCACGGGCGCGCCAATCCGAGCAGGTGCGGACCCGACCAATGGGGGCCGGCCTTCGACACGCGACGTCGATAGCCGACGGCCCCACGGCACTGCACTGCACGCAACTCTTCCCAAACGTACCACTTTTTCTTCTCTCCGCACGCTCTCGCACACATACTGATAACGCTAATAATAATTATAAATATATCGATGTTTCCGATTTCCCGCGTCCCCATCGCAATTAGCATCTCGGACACCCACGTGTTGATGCGAAAAAAGAATATATTCGCGCTATACGCCGAGAAAAATACCCAACGGTTGTACCGTTGGCGCCATCTACGGACGCACGTGAGAAGCTGGAAGTTGCGGGAACGCGACCCTCCAGGCACTGCAGCACTGCTGGATGCTGACCTTTGTCTGATCGCGTTATCAACACGGTATCGTGTTATCGCTGGGATATTACACTTGCTAGGCTAAAATATGTAATAACGTCGCGTATATAGATGCTTTACATCGTTCGCGTTTACTACGAAGTTATTGTTGAATAAACAGATCCCTTTGGGAGTTAAGGTATAAATTATTATGGCACCGATAATATGAGGCGTAACAATGGTGTTCAGATTAACATTTCCTTAGTTTCCGTTTCGCGTTCATTTAGTCAATCTGAAGGTGAAAAGAGGTAAAAATAAACATTTACAAAAGTATTATTAACATATAACTTACCCGTATCCCATTACACTTTCTACCTGAAATTAAAGAAAAAAATACTTGTAGGGACATTCTCATATTTTCTAATTATTATTTGCAACTTATTATTAGTAATTCAGAAACAACTTTTGGGAACGATTATTTACTAATTTATGAGATGGACGATATCATAAATGTCACATTTTATAGTCAATTTTTATTATTGTTAAGACACTATTTTATAAGCAAATATTGGTTTAATTTGACCAATCTATTCATCCTAGATTGCAATAACGATAAAAATGCTTTTTTATTTAACCAATCGCATTTGATTTTAATAATAATAATAAAAGTTCATAATTAGGTATATAAATTAAGTTAAATGATAGTGCTTCCTAATTATATATTTGTAATATGCTATAAATTGGTTATTTTGGTCGTTTAAATTTTAAATAAATGGTATTTAGGTGTTTATCATTCTATTTATTTTGCTTGAGGCGTTTCATTACTCAGATAGTAACTTTTTCAATACATTTCGTTTTTTATCATTATTCTACAAAAAAATATAATAAATGTTATCCTACCATCCTTTTTTGTAGTTTTTTTAATTATTATTTAAACATACATAAGGTAAAATATTTCGAGTAAATGCGAGTATTTTTCTTGCTTCTTGTTATTTTTATTTATTATTTTACATTAAAATTTTAAAAATATGAATATATTTAAAGTTTAAGTTGTGATAAAAGATGATGATTGAACTGAATATTACTGAAGATTTCCTAACTATACGATCTTAATTATTAACTGTAAGTAACTAATTAATGATCAAAGTAAGATGGGGACAGTTGACTAATTTATTATGCGGTAAAGTAAATAACAAAAAATCAAATGAAAAATCAAACAAAATACAGATACTATAAATATAAATGCGACCAGTTTGGGTTTTAACGAACCTTCATCAGGCACTATAAACCACAGTTACAAACTATGAATTGTAGTATTATTAAATTATCTATATTCTGTTTTATTATTACACTTTGTAATTTCAGTTTATTCTGCTTGATGAAGTTTTGTTAGAACCAAAACCGGTAGCACTTAAGAAGCATTATTTAATTTGATAATAGTATTTCCTGGCAAATGAAACATGTACCTACACACACAAAAAGGGATATATTACTAATCGATGGCGACTCTGCGTGAGTTAATCATCATTAGGTGGGAAAAAAGATCTATTCTATCTAAAATAAATACGGCCAGAGGAATACAAGTTAGTAGTTAGTAGTAGTACCATCAGAGATAGATGTTTATTTTGTGGTTCTTATTATATGTAATACATTTACATATTCAATTTATGTTTGTTGGAGTGCTTGATTTAAAAGTGAATTTGAATGTATTACAATTTAACCATTGACAAGTATTTTTACTGCTTTTATACTCTAGCCTAAGGACAATGTTGTAAAAGTATAATATTATCTTTGTTTCTGGTGTTGTAATTATGTAAATTAGAGAAATTATCATAACTATTTAGATTTTGAAATACATACAGAAAACTCTGCAGAATAAACATAATAGGCAGTGTCAGCACATTAAGTTCTTGAAATAAAGGTACGCAGATGTCTATGGAACGTGCTCTTCCAATATTCGTTTTTGAGAAGTGAAAACTCTTTTTGCGGCTGGCGAATTATCCGATATAATAAGACCGTACTTTAATCTACTATGAACCTCACCAAAGTAGGTATATTTGTCTCATAATTGTTAATTCGAGATTTTTTCTTAAGCAGCAAAATTGATACGCGAGACTATTAAATTTTATATTAATACTTCGCAGTGAGATTCAAATTATTAACGTGGGTCAAAAAAACAAATTCTAGGAGTTTTACTTAATTTACTACTTATCTGGACGATCTAATGGTTCATTGTTAGGTGGTGCTAAATGCAATTGTAGGTAATTATTTTCCTCTCTATTTAAATACAGGAAAACCATTCATAAATTTTACACAGCAAAAGTTTTGCCTGCTCTTTTGGTTGTGTTATATTCTCACCGGTAACAATAGCCGTTATATCATCCGCATATATCAGTATAAAATAATCCGCAAGGAATAGCAATAAATTATTATAAAGACAATTACATATAAAGGCAATAAAGTAGAACCCAGTATCGAACCCTGGAGTATCCCTCGCGTGACTGGTATGGAATATGATCTCCTGCGACATTTCAGCCCCTTCCTGTCAATAAAATTAATTTCGACCTACCGATTCCTATTACTAAGGTACGACTGAAACCACTCCAACACAGTTTCCCGAAGACCACACGAACTCAGCTTCCTAAGTAGTTTGTCGTAATCTACACAGTCAAATGCCCTTGTGAAGTCGCAGAAAACTCCAATGAAACATTTTTTTCTATAATGTATGCAGAATTTTAGTATAGAAATCTATTAAAGCTGCAATAGTTAATTTACCACTTCTGAAACCATGCTGAAATTGAAGTAATACTTCGCATTTATCTAAATTTGTTTCAATTCTGGTTTTCATAACATACTCCTACTCCACAATTTTTGAAGTAGAAGATATTGGTCGGTCATCAACTCCTTGTTTGTTTAATGGTGATACTGGTGATATTTTAAATTTATCCGGCAAGGTATGTGATTCAAATGATCTATTTATGCAATCTGCAATTGGTTCAAGTAATAAATGTTTATACTGAATTATGTTATTATTATTTGATTGCTAATGTAATCCGAAGCACAACTGGAGTTTAAGTAAAGCATATAGAAGCAAAACCATTGAGTTCCCCCTGTGTACAAAATGCGGGTGCGATCTACTTGTATCTGATTTACAATGCCATAAACGGAGTTTACAAGATAATCATTAAAATGATTAGCCACCAATTTAATGCACGAAACCGGTTGCATTTAATGAAATATACTTTTTTTCCACCTATCAATTAGTTTTCCTTTGTCGGTTTAAAAAATTGACAATTAAATTTCAAATTTTGGAAAAATGAGTTAGTGCTCCTTCTAAGAATGTGATCTCTGTATAAAATGTTTTTCAAATTTATTTCAAAATTAAACTTTTATTTTATTTTTAATTAATATCACAATTTGTTGTACACCTAGCATACTTACTAGCATATGCATCTATAGATAAATATTTGTAAGAAACTTAGGGGTTTTGAACAAGTTTCTACATGAGGAGGAAAACGCAACAACCGTCATTAGAAAGGAAAGGAAAAGTTTATTATTATTTACTGTACTTTTTCGGTATGACTTTCATCTACTTTCATATAAAATATTAGTATTTTGTGTTGACATATTGTAAATCTATCCTCTATAGTCTACTATAAGTCCCTGCTTCATTTATCAGTTAACCGAATGTATGTTTTTATATATATATATATATATATATATATATACGAGCAATGCAATAATGTTATTTTGATCTTACACTTTTGATCATTTAGTAATTAGATCAATACTTAACCTTTAAAGGTACGGAAAATATCGGAATAACCTTTTAATGTCTATTAGTGCAGTTAAAGAAATTTCTTTTTGGATGTAGAATTAATACTGCATGTCAATATAGCATATAGGTACCAATGGTGATTCAACGAAATATCAACCAAATACAGTAGGTCTATGCTAACCTATACGTTCAAATGCCATAGCTTAAAGATTGGGCACTTTTTTTGCTGCAATTTAAGTCTGAATTGAGAATGACACCTAATATTTTAATTCTCGAGTTTGCTCAATCAGTTTACTTTCTATATATAAGTAAAGATTTTGTATGGAATTTGAATAAAGGCAGAGAAAGTAATGCATTTTTTGTGGTATTAAAAAAATCTGTTTCTGATAAATCAATAAGCCAACAATTTAAACAAATTATTTGTTTCATTTTCGACATTCTCTACTTCTCCAGTCACGAGCAGTGAGGGAGAGGAAAGGGGAAGGTCGTGTACCATCATCATGATTAGTTAAAAAGTAATTATCTATGGAGGTTCTAATGTCATTAGTTAAAAATTGAAAATGATAAAATGAATATAGCATCATGTGTTCCCTTATTGTCATTAATAAGGTTTAAGCTATTCTGGCTTGCAAAGTTATTTTAAATTAAATTAGAGATATCCACATTTTGACTTACCTAAGCAAATTCGTGCCATTTAAAAAAAAAACAATTCCTAAGAAGTCACATCGGCGCCTCGAGAGGGTATTCACCCCGCCCACTGTAGTGTCCTTAAACTCACATTTATTAGTCAGTGGTTGGCCTGTCTTTTGTCGGCAAACGAGTAATGTACTCTAAATTTGGCGGTATATGTCTAATATTACTATAACATGCCGTAACGATGCCTGTTTTGAAACCGCAATGGCTTCTTTTAAAGAATACATCTACATTGATACGGTTACGTTTGCTTAAAGAAGAATGTATGGTTGAAAGTGTGTTAACTGCAATTATTGCCCCCATAAACGCCAAACAAAACGATGAAAGTTGAATTAGCTTATCTACTATTTAAGTGCTTGTAGCTGAGTGTTATTGTAAATTTCGACCGAGTAACATTTTTATTGTCTGGATAAACAACTCTCAAAACGAAACATGTTAAATTTATGTAAATGCTACTTTCTGGGTTAATTTGGAAACTTATTTTTAATACTTTAGAAGATTTAATCTACTGATACGAAATACACTCATTTACCCAAGTCAATACTTTTGATTTTTTGACTGTTTCTATTGAAGGGCATCTTAAAACAATTTCTTGTTATTACTAAAATACTAGTTCTCCCAAATCATGGCACATCCGAAAATGTCACCATCGATATAGCATTTGGTTGCCAGAGTGACATAAACTAAATCCATGTGATTAAGTATATACAAAGCGAGTAGAAATTCGCAAAAGACCTGCACGTAGTGGCCTCCTTTGTTAAACTGTTTATCTTAAACGAAGAACTTTTATCTTAGATGCTGGGTCTATACTAATATGTCTCGAAAGTTTCTATATTTCGTTAATTAATATGCATTTCCATTTAACCCTTCTCAAAACAAGCAGGGAGGTGAAGTAGCCTAATATTCTGAAGTAAATAATACCCTTTTACATCATAATCTCGTTTTTAACATTTCTTTGTTTGTCTTTTTTTTATTCATTATTCAAAATACGTACAAATACAAACATACCACAGTGAATGCGATACTTAAGATAGCATTGTAAACAGTCTAGTGTTGAGAATGAAACACTCATTATCATTCACGACAAATCCGATTCATAATATGATTTCAAGCAATCTATGTTATTCATTGCATGAATGAAATAGATTGCGTTTTTACATGCAGTAAATCTTTCACGTTGCCTTCACGTAAATAAATTTGTAGCAACGTGTTTGTACGTAAACAATTTACTATTTAGGAAAACAGCAGATTATCAATAAGTTATTTATCTTTTAGATAAATTAAAGTGTAACTTATTATAAAAGCAATGCCGTGAACGGAGCTGCTTGCATGTCGTGAAAGCAACCTTGAGCATTCGCTTCATTCGTTTTCTGGCTTCCCACTGCAATACTCACTCAGAGCTATGCAGGTGAATAAAACTACATTGATTCCAACACGAATTATTTCGAATAGTTAAATTTAATTGTGTTATCTTCACTTATTTTTATGTTGCGAATGTCATAAACGAAAAAGTAATGAAGAGCGTTCTGGTTTTTTCTTCTGTTTGTTTAAGATGGATTTTTTATTCGTACTCGCAACCCAAACCGGAGATATCCTACAGCAAATGCCTTTCGAAGGTTGGATCAATGTTTTAGGTCATCGAAATGCTGGAGACAATGGCAAAGACACGCTGTACAAGTAGAAAAGCAGATTTGAAACACCACCAGAGAGAGAGTTAGCTGTTGCAGTAAATATCCCAAGCTACAAAACCGTTAATTAAGTTGTTTAAGAAGAGACAAATTCTGCGCTCATATCATGTTGATAAAGTTGTTGAACGATAATGTTCTCCAACTGAATTTCTACAACACGATTTTAAATTGAATAGTGATGACGACAGTTTTCTGTGATATACTCTTTGGAACGATTAATGGATATCTAGTAGAGGTGGAGTCTTGAACACCCATAACTTTCACTTGGCAGAGGAAAATCCGCACCAATTTCGTGAATATGGTCACTAAAGGAGGTTCTCTGTTAACTGTTCTGAAGGTTTTAGGCATAATAAACCATCTAGATGCTGCTAAACCCCTTAAAGTTTTAGAAGAAGTTATAGATAACATGCCGATGATTGATGATGCAACCTAATGTGCTGTCCATCAAAATTATGTTGAAAAGTGGTGGTTCAACATCATGAGGGGCTAGGCTAGCAGATCTTAATCCATTACACTTATTACACTTTTTCGTTTCAGACTTCATCAAGGAAAAAGTATAAATGCTCCTTTAAGTCTCAACGAAGTGAGGGAACAAATAACACCTCATTGGTGGAAATTACGCTAGAAATACTGGAGGGACTGATTAAAGCTATAACGCGAAGGCTTCCATAATGTACTGAAACCGATGGTTCTCAATTACAACATTTAAAGCAATAAAATAAACTCTGATTTTGGTATATATAATTCTGTAATGATTACAATTTCTATATTGAAATGGAAAGCCTCGTTTCGCCATTTATTATAGTAAAATAAAGTTAAGAGTACAAAACTTTATGCGTTTGTATTTTGTGTACCCTTAATTAAGGCACAAATAAATGCAAACCTAAGTAACACACCACAATGTTGCCACATGTAGGTTTTTGTTTTTCAAATCCTGCGAACACAAGGGGTAAAAATTTTCGATTAAGAAATATACAAAGAAGAATATATAATGTTCTCGCTAATTTATGCACACCCTATATGTTCCAAATTTATTAGCTTTTTCGTTTATTGTCTTACTTTACATTTTGTCCATATTTAGTTTTTTTCATTGTTGCGACGCAGATAATACATTAATACTTTGCGGTGTTACAAATGTATTTTATTAATCGATATAGAAAAATAAATTAGGCTACTGCATGTTTTAGAATGGTTTAAGGGTTATATATGCATAGATTCGGGTTATTCTAGAACGTATTTATATTCCTAACGGTTTAAAATACAGTTTCGTAAATAAACAGATTCGTGGAAATACCGTTAGAGAAGGCAGGGAAAATAAATTTTAATACACAACTTTGACATTGGTATAAACAATCCTGTACCTTGAAGGCTCTCTATCCTGACCTTTTTCCACATACGGATAAATTTCAATAAATAGGTGTAATAAGTTACACCGATCCTCTGAAACTGGTAGGCATGTAAGTATACTTACAGCAATATGTTGTATTGATAAGTTTTCAGAATGAAAATGTTTTGAACTTATTTACACTAATCAGACTAAATACAAATAGCAACAGTTTGATTAGCAAATGAATTTATATTTAATTAATTTATGACTGGAGATAGCAATATATCAAAAAATATTTATTTAAAATAAATAAATAAAACTTACACTAAGATTGAAGCGGCACAGAAAAGTAAATTGTTGATGAATCCGTTTTACTTATTACTTTTAAATAATCCCTGGAATAGTGGAAGTGGTGTTATCCAAAAACGGGGTTGCAATTTAATCTGCTATCAAGTATTTACTCGTGGTTAGTGCAGAGTGCAGAGAGTTTACAGCTAATAGGTCTCCTTAGAGGCTACTGTAAAGCTACTGGTGCTCTGGACACAAAAAGACAGGCAATTTTTAGCAACCCAGAGGATTACTTCGATCAACTAGTCAGAGATTTGTACAGGTTTCATGTCAGACGGATCCCACAAGGAAAAAAATGTGTAATATTCACATCCCTTAGTTATCAGTGAGTACCCTGGTCTCTATTTAGAAATTGGCCCATTTTTTTTTGTTATTCTACTCACAATTTTTTTAAACAAGTTTACGAACCGTAAATTGCAAACTCCGCTAATGAAGCTTTGTCAGTTGTTAAACTCCACCGAGTGCTAAATTATTGTACAATGTACAAGGAAATGTAATAGTAAAATTGCATTAATAAACTTTATCTATCTACTTAGTCAAGAACACTATTTTTTGAGGTGAATCTTCAATTTTAGGGGTGCATTAAAAGTGTGAAATTTCATTTTTGGCTTTGCACCGCTTGGACAGCCGAGCAGCCACAAATATATATATAGCATAAGTATTTCAATCATTGTCAAAGCTCTTCCTGAAGACATATTCACCAAACACTGCTAACTAACACTAAGATTGTATTCGACCCCTTAAAAGAGTTTTTTAATACAATATAACTGATAATTATAGTAAAGAATAAAACGAGAACTTCTCAATACAGTAATGGAAATGTTCCTTTGCTTTAAAATAATATACTACAGTATAATGGTATGTAAAGATCAAACAAATAAACATTTACAATTTCCTTAGTGTATTCGATATACCTACTATTATGAATATTGCTCTGGAATAAAAATATATAGATATTCATTTAAAAATGTTGTTTCTTTGGTTTAAAAAATCCTTTCCATAACTGTGGAAGAACAATATAGTGTTTATTCTATAATATAATACGATCTGCCAGTGATTAGTATTTGAAAGCAACATCTTCCAATCAACAGGTGAAATCTTATCATGAACCTCAGGTTATAGGAAAAGAATTCTTTTTTAATGAAAATTTCATTGATTTTATGTGTACTTTTGGCAATTCAATGAAGCCAAGCACAAAAGAGGGATTACGGATAAAACTTTTCCAGTAAAATCACAAGTCTTGATCTATCGCATATTACATCAATCTAAAAGCAAAACTTTATACAGTTGGGATGCGTGCTGAAGCTGTCATGAATGAGCTTTCTTGTGAAAACATCAAAATGATTATTTCCTTTTTTTCGGGTTAATTCGCAAAGCATCTCATGGGACAGTACTCCACCTGAAGGGTGAGAAGATAGCGAAGCATAAATCCTGCTATTGCTCCCATTAGAATCAGATGCACAATCATTGGGAAGGCTATCATTTCTCGGCAAGACCTGAAGATTTCCCTGAATAATAATAACTAATTTTCTTGGGATAGAATATGTCAATCAACATTAGAATAAGGAAATCACAACAAATTTAAATGTATCTATGTTAAGATACACCAAAATCATAATCAAGTTATTACACTTTAAATCCAGAAATATCTGAATTTAGTAATAACTAACAGTTATAAAGATATCCTGTCGGTAAACAACAACAGACATAAACATAATAAATAACACCATTTTATACTTGTTTAAATTTTAGAATACTAAGTAAATTCTGCGTATCCTCTATCAGAAGAAATCTTTTAAATGCATGTATGCAGGACAGGATCCAAGATTCCAAAAAGCCACAAGAGAACCCTAGGTGACATGGATAAAAATGGATAAAAATTTGGGTAGAACTCGAAAAATTACTGGTTGTATAACACTAAATCTCAGAGCGGTCGCCAGCACATCTGCCTCTTATGTTGGTCAAGAAGTCATCGATGAGAAATTTAACAGTAACTTGCTTGCAACGAAGATTTTTAATTGTTCAACGTTGCAAAGATGGTCAACTGCCACCGAATATGACCAGTATAGTCGTTAATTTAAGGGGAACCAGAAGAAAAATATACCATACATGACTCTACTAAAGGATATTAAGCAAACGCAAAATAACCCTGACATATACAGGATGTATCAGATATAGAGGTAAATATAATAATATGTAGCAGCTGTAATCATATACGATCAAAAAGTCTTAATGCACAGGGGGTCTATCTGTAAGCATTAACGAGAAAAAAAATATTTTGTAAATGCCGTGGGCTACAGCCGCACCTGTGCCCAATCTAAATGCTGTCCCGAGTATACCCCCACATACCACTATCATTCAGCCATTACCGCTGTTAGTTTTGTATGGATCGCCGCTTGGAGTGCAAGCCACTTCGAACATTTTATTTAAATCCTTCCCGTCTCGAAAAAACCATCCTTTTCAGGACCATCATGGTTTCATATAAAGAAAATCGAAGCTTGATGCATCGGCAAAAGCGCGGAAATGTATAGATTCATTTTCGCGCGACATCATAGTAAAAAGGCGTGTTTGCAATTTTTTTGTATCTACATTTATTTCTGTGTAATTTGATTCAATTCATTTTGCGTTATTTCATTAAATAAATCCAAAAGAAATAACTCAGATTCATGTGGTATCGTTTATTAACAACTAATTCTCGATTCGACAAAGCAAAAGAAAAATATTTACATTTTTTGTAACTACTTAAGTCGCATGTCCGGTGAAACTCGAACGTCTTATCAGGATATTAAAAATAATACTTTGTAGACTTGCGTAGAGTGCTCTTAACAAATAAGGAATGTTTATTTTATAAAAATAAGAAATTTAAAATACCTCAGTTTTTGCTATTTTTACAAGGGCACACTGGCTGATTGGCCTTTATTTATTCAGAATGACGTTAAATGAACTTATGGCATACCATTAAGAATAATACTGAATGAGTGCAATGTATTTGTACATAATACCACGTTTAGCGGGTGCTTAACATGATGTTTCCTTGCATCAGGCCCGGACTAAAGAATTTTTGGCTGTAAATTTTACTTTTTTTTAATTTTTAATGATGAAATCCGGTTTCGGCGGATTTGTGCTTTATATGTCGTGTAGTTAACAGCCAAGCAAAATTTACTTTTTTATTTGATACACCCTGTATAGCTACAATATAAATAAATAAAAATATAATCCAAAATCTTACGTTTCTTAATCAATAGTATTTTAATTTGATATGGTGTTAAGTCTTTGTACGATTTCTTAACATTGATTGATTTTGACACCATTTTAAATAGTAAATGTGGCAATAGTCAGCCACCTAACTTCTTTTGGGAATAATATTAACACAAAATGCGTAATTTTTAAATATCTCAATTTTTCTGGAGTATTTTTATAGGAATATAACTATTTTAGGAACATACGCCATGGCAGACCAATTTTGATGAGCTGCTTAGCATACTTACTATATTGTGTTATATTAAAATTAATATCAAGGCGGTTGACCATTGGTTTACTACAATATTTTCTTACAAAAAATACACAGATATAGGCTTTTATGTAATGAATACAGTGAGAAATAAGATATGAAATTGTCAAATACTGACTATTAATTTTAAAGATATTTTAACAACCAGTATCTAGCCAGTTTGAAAATGTTATAAGCTAACAGCTTATTCGCTTCTTAATATAAATTTACAGGCTATTTACGAACTGTTGTAAATGTACCTGAATCTAAGCAAATTTGTAGGTCTGACTTACTGTTTCAGCACATGCTGATATCAACTGACTTTGTCACGCAGTAACAGTTAAATACTTTTGAAATTAAAATTGTGATTTTTGCAGCTATTTACAGGAAAATGCCTGATTACTGGCAGACTTAGGTTATTGTTAAATATGTAGTAAATCCTTATTGTTAAGAGCTAACAGACAGAGGACCTGAAGTGCTTGAACTTAGGCATATTTACCCTATATGCATACGAATTCTAAACTTCTATGAAGATCATAAAACTATTTATGTGAGTTTCCAATTAACTATAAACCTTGTTTAAACTTTTAACTGAAAATATCAAAGCAACAATTAGATATTTGAAAAGAAAACTTGTTTGAAAAAAATAACGGTTCTGTCAAATAAATGGTGATATTTGGAAAAAATCTGTAGGTATCTGGAAGATGCTGCGAATTATGTTTTAAAAATTCTGATTTTAGTGATTTCAAGACTTGCTGTCTAGAAATAATTAAAATGCATGGTGAATAATAATACATATTTAGAATTTTATTGGTTGCCAAGGAAATAATAATAAATATCACACCGTACTCTAAGAAAAGAAGATAGTTAAAAACGTATTGTGTTCAGGGTCAATCTGTGTTTTACCTAAATCGAGTATCTTTGCATTAATACCTCTATATAATAAAGAAGTTACTTGAAAACAACGTTTCAGTGATAAAATTAATGGTATATACCTAATCATTCGTATTATCAGATCTCAGTAGTGCGGGAAAAGTTTCATAATTCTAAATTGTTCATAAGCACTGTTAACTTCTACCTGGTATGGCAAAAAACAAATTTCTACGATGTACTATGGGAATGTCTATATGGAACATCATCGTACCGGCTAAAGGTTAATATCAATGAATAAAGATCTCTAATCAATAACAGTATTTCTCCTGTGTGTTGTTGCAAATAATTATGACCAGGATGCGACTTATTTTAACTGCAAGCTAGTCATCAATAATATTTATTATTAATATATATAGTAACGTCATCATAAACTTCCGTTCAGGTACAACAATGGAAACAGAATAATTCACACGAACTACTTCATTCATCACCACTTTGTCAGTCAGTTACTTACGTATGGACATGCCTACACATCCGCAGCCACGTTCGCCTGTGTCGTACACAAACTGCTTCACAATGTAAGAACATAGAGTCATTTACATTTTATTGCATCTTCTTTGGGTCTCTATTCTCACTGCATATTCGTATATACTACGTGCACATGTGTACCAGGGTATTGACGATAAAAAAGAACACGACAATTTTTGTCTAAATAACACGTGCGTAATGACAGATAATGGAACGTCTTTCCTTATATTTATGCCATAAAGAGGGCTCCGATTCAGCAAACGGCAGGAGATTGTCGAATTGGGGTCACTAACACTATTCCGTCCCAATAAAAGAATTATGTCTGCAATAAAACGCTTTTATATTTCTTACAGAGGAATCCACGAACCTACGATCTTTAAATTGTATTTATTTCTCTCCTATTTCGTCGTCATCCGTCATCATTCTTTTTAGAGGTATAGTAATTATTTCGAGATAATTAATTGTATCGAAACATAACAGTATCCAACAAAGATATGAAGAAGAGATGTAGATTTTTATTTTATTTTTATTGTTAACGACTCTTCTACTCATAATTATGTGATGTAGTAATTGGAGAATGGTGGAATTACATTCAAACACAAACGTGCAGACATAAAAATGACGACACCAACACGCGCATAAAAAACTTAACGTTAAACCAATAAAACAGAAACGGAAGTCTCAACGAAGCGTAAAAAATTAACAGTTACTTTAAAAGTAAATAATTACGTTATTATTTACTGTCGATGAGCTCTTGTTCTGTCAACATAAGTGGATGTTTTAAAAATGCGATTACCGGTTTTTATGGCCGCCATAAAATTATCAGTAACGTCCTTTTAACTTCTTGTTACCGCTGTATACCAAAAATATTATTCCGCATTCTATAATGTGAAAAATTAGTATTCAGCTGCCAGATTTTTTATTTATATCCTAGGAAATACCTACAGGTTAAGTTGCGCTACCTCATTGAATTATATTGTAGTTTAAATTACTTACCTAATTAATCCAGGTAAATTGTCTTATGAACGCATGATTAAGACATATATAGAAAAATAACGAAGATCCAGTAAACATAGCTACGTCTGGCAAATACTTCCTCGTACTGGCTTTGAAACGTGATACGTAGACTAACAGATTAATGGTAATCTGCGGTTGGGTGCTTAGGAATGTTTTTTTTTTTTCTACATTAACTGCTCTTTCTTTTTTGCACATATACACATTAACAAGAGATAGCACTAATTGCCGGACGTCTGCCTTTCTTCTTACTGAATTGTTTACATCAGCAAATAAGTTTGGGTGGTACCCAAATACTGAGGTAAATAGGAGTGGCACTATTTTATGGAATATTTTACTCTAGAATATATAGGAAATGTAAAAAAAAAAACCTAAAATTAAGAATTGTATATTTCTATGCTTTGTCTGCAAGCATGTGATTAACTTGAACATAATTAGAGCTTTTAAACAAATAAAATAAATCCAAGAAATTTGGAATCACTTAACTATGAGAATGTAACAATTTCATGTAGATTTTCTATAGACATTATTTTAATTATTATATAAACAAGCTATCACATTTTTAGCAACTATTATTATATATATTTTTTAACAAAATAATATAGCATTATTTGATTATAATTGTCTTATCGGAAATAAAACTTAATGAGCAGAAATGTCTATTTAAAAATTATAATTTTGAAATTCCAGATTGCTGGATGGTATGGAATTTCAATAATAATAACATTAAAGGAAATTTAAGATTATTAGGTACTCTTTCTTTCTTATAAACATACTATGTTATATGTCATCTATGAAACAAGCTTGGAAAATTATTAATATTGCATTGGGAAGGAGTACGTATTGCAAGAAAAATTAAGTTTATTTTTATTACCAGTTTTTAACACTAGCAAGATGGAAACCATTAAAAAAATTTATGGTGATTTTCGTTGCAAAATTTTATAAGTAAACATGCTGATATTTTTAGTGGCTCTACAAACGTACCAACTGATATTTGCAAAATTACTGTTTCTAATTTTTTTGTTGTTAACCATGTAAGCCAACAAGAAATATTGCAATTACTTATTTTCTAAATTTGACATGAATAAAGCGCCAAGAAATGATGGTATTTTTATGAAACATATATTACCAAATTCCTTAAAAATTTTCAGAGTATCTTAAATAATGAGATTTTTTGGGAACGCAACGATTTCTCGAACAGTAAAACGCTGCAAGTAAGTTATTCAACAAGGAAAAATTCGGAAAAAATTATTTACTAATAATTAGATAAATAATGCCATTAGCGTTACTTTGGCCATCTTTGCTACAACCTATAAGGCTTTGTAAATTGTATTTCATAAAATAAAATGGAATAGAACATAGTAATCTATTTCAATCTAATCGAATGACAAAGACATGGGAATGTAGCGTATAAAACCATGCATTTCTATGAAACCAATCTTTAATCTCATAATCGAATTAACAAACCTCTTTTGGGCAGAAAGTTAAGGCGAATTTAAATAAAAACCAAGGTATGAAACCGATGTAACAATTGTACCCTCCCTCGAAGCTGTTAGTGAAGGTCGTTATCTCCAGAAATAAAGTACTATCATTGTTGGTATTCGTGCTACAAAACAAAACTAATTATATATTGGCAATAATATCAGTTCATATCGTTCTACAGATGTGTTGGTAGCTTTTATAAAAAAAATGTAATCTACTTAAACATAATTTTCAGCCACAGTTCGCATGAATACTAACACAAGTAAGAAACTGCATTTTGAAAATTCATTTTGCGTAAAACACAAACAGCCTAACTTTTTTTTAGTAAAAGTAAGTAGTACATGAAAAATGTAAACACGTAACATTTTTCGTGCGCTGCTCTTCCTAACGATATTGAAACTCCTAAGAAAGTATTGAAAGCGCAAGTATTGGCCATAACGTACATATCTTATAAAAGTGGCTAAAATTCCTTCATCATCGAATGAAAACGCATATATGAAAACTGGATGAATAAAATTATCTGGTCTGGATTCTATGTAACTGCTTCTGTATCAGGAATATAGAAATAGTTTACGATATCTTTGGGAGGATAGTTGGTTGTAGACCAAAGGTTGCAATTTCTTTCTCATATTGTGTTGATGAAAATTAAGATGAATATTGGCAAGCGAAATTTGATCGAAAAACTGATTGACGAATTTCTTCCGCTCACGAAAGCCGTATACGTGCAGCGGTTGCGCCAGTCCGGTCGTTTTCTTGGGAACTGTATAAGAAGAGTTATGAGTTTGTCGCCTGGCGTCGAGGTTAGCAAAGTCGCCAGAATACAGTACTAAATTTGTTAATGTTTCACTAGGAACTTGGTGTAAGTATACATCGGTAAACCATTTTTAGAGAGAAGATATTTAAAAACGGACGTCATTCGAAAGAGCATCGTTTCTACCCGTTTTTACCACCTTCAGTTTCGTTTGTAGCTCAAAGGTTAATAAAAAATAGAAAGGGCTAAAAAAAAATCAGCAAGCAAGTACAAGATATTTAAAAAGGGACAAAGTCATTCAAAAGGGCATCGTTTGTACCCGTTTGTACTTCCTTTTAAATCATTTGTACTTCAACCAAACCTGAAGTAGAAATACTTGAAAATAAGTAAGTCGCAGAGAGAAATTTCGTTAATTTTTGAGATATCGCGAAACGATCAACGCTATTCTAAAGAGCATCGTTTGTACCCCTTTTGTACCTCGTTTTAAATCGTTCGTACCTCAAAGGGAATCGGAGCAGAGACATTTGAAAATGTGTCGGACAGAGAATTTTTTTGAGATATCGCAAAGTGGCTGACGCTATTCGATAGAGTATCGTTGCAACTTTTCGCACCTTTTTTGAAATCGTTTGTACTTCAGCGAAGTCACAAGTAGGTAGTTCTTTTCAATATTTATGTTACATTTTTGAAAAACCTGTAAATACAGATATTCTGCACTTTTCCAAATTGGATCAGACAACCTAGCAATGTGACCATCATTTATTAATTAACCATGTATTTAATTTTTACTTTGAGACCTTTAGGTATATTCTTAAATACATGTATTTATAAATTTTCTTATTATCTGATTATTATGGACCTCTGTTAGGGAGATTATGAAGAGAGATATTCAATGGAGTCATGTAGCGGCACATTCAATGAATTGAATCGAATGGCATTGTCTGTTGTACGATATCTCAAACATTAGCGAAATTTCTCTCTCGGACATATCTTCAAATGTTTCTACTTCCGGTTTGGTTGAAATACAAATGCTTTAAAAAGATGTACAAACGATGCTTTCTCGAATAGCGTTGGCTGTTTTGCAATATCTTAAAAAGTAACGAAATTTCTTGCTGCAACTTACTTATTTTCAAGTATTTCTACTTCCGGTTTGGTTGAAGTACAAACGACTTAAAAAGCGGTACAAACGGGTACAAACGATGATCTTTCAGATGACGTTGTCCGTTTTTTGAATATATTGTACTTGCTTGCTTTAGCCCTTTCTATTTCTTTAACCTTTGAGCTACAAACGAAACCAATGGTGGTACAAACAGGTACAAACGATGCTCTTTCGAATAGCGTTGGTTTTTTCGATATCTCAAAAAATAGCCAAATTTCTCTCTTCAACACATTTTGAATTGTGTCTACTTCTGGTTTGGTTGAAGTACAAATGATTTAAAAAGAGGTACAAGCGGGTACAAACGATGCTCTTTCGAATAGCCAGGGTCGTTTTTTGATATCTTGAAGAATAACCAAATTTCTCTCTTTGACATATTTTGAAATGTCTCTACTTCCGGTTTGGTTGAAGTACAAACGATGTAAAAAGAGATATAAACGAGTTCAAACGATGCTCCTTGGAATGACGTTGTCCGTTTTTGAATATCTTGTACTTGCTTGCTGTTTTTTCTTAACCATTTCTATTCTTCAAGTACAAACGAAACTGAATGTTGTACATACAAACGAAGTACATTTGATCTGTACTACGTTTTTTTTTTAATAAAGTGGCTTGCCAAGTTCACACCGTCAGTTTTTAGAGGATTTTCAGCGTGCAATGCAACCCCATAATAATATACAGAGCGTTTCATTAGAATAAAGAAATGCATATGAATGAATGGATATGAACTCGATCTATATCAACAAATTGTTATTATTACCAATACAGAATTAACAATTAAAAGTAAAAATAAAAGTTCGTTTTCCAATCTTGAATTTAAGTGTAATTTTTATTTTGCTACATGTTTCGGTATAATACCATCATCAGGCAAACTATAAGGTGAATAGTACGTAAATATATATGTTAAGTTTAATATTAATATTAAAATACTTACAAAACGTTAAATTGTAATATAAAAAATGATGTGTCATTAAAACAATCGCATTAACATATTAAAATGCAATTAAAAATTGTGGAGAGTAAACAACAGCCCGAACCGAGGGCACTGAGGAAGAAATATATGTACGCAAAATAGAGATTTTTATTCGAAATGTTATAGAATTGGTTTTGTTTTCTGTACCCACAAATAGCATGAATACTAAGAATGATTGTGCTTTATTTTTGATGAATGAAAACAAGCACAACTCGAAAACTATCACATATAGGCATTTAATTTACAATATATCGAATATCTCATTAAAATAAGAAAATATGAAAAAAATCTTAACTTTGTGGACATCCTGTATAACTATCTGAATCACGTCTGTACATAGTACTTTCTGTAGAATTGGCTCGAGGGGTTAATGATTTGCATTGCGAATCTGGTTTGGGGTAGATAGCGCAAGGAATGTCTTATTTGAATGTCCACTCACTGATAAGTGGCGGCCGCTAGGACATTAGCAAAGGGGTTAAATTGGCCGCGACGTAAAAGTAAGTAAAACTGCTAAAAAATTACATAAGTTACGACATGACATTTAGATAGTTAATAGAATAATACATACTTATAAATGAATATTTTATACTTTTTAGTGGTCTTAATTGGTGTTAAATTATAGCTCCTAGCATATATAGCGTAGGGGTGTATAAAATAAATGATTAAAATATCAATCTTTAATTTAATTACTATTGATTAGAAGGATTAGGATTAAGTTATTGTTAAATATTAGAATAGATAATGCTATTGTTTTATTTGCTTTCAGTTTATTACGGTGGTCCATCCTTCCACTCATGGAGGAGACAGCTTTGTGATCTGCGAAGAGTCGAGGAGCTACCTGGAGAGGGCACAGCTATCGGAATTGAAAGGACGTAGAAGCTGCCTCTAGAACTAAGAATAATAATCATAATAATTTGCTAGCTATTAGTAACAAGGCCTGGTGCTGCTTTCAGAGTGAGGTTTTTTTTCCTAATGGTTTTGCTTTACTCCTAGGCGAATGCTGGGATATAATTGAAGTCTCTTCATTGGCGTAAACATAATAAGAATTAAGAGTTGACCAATTTATTATATTTTTTGTTATTATTATTAATAATCATAAGGAAATTATTTAGTTAGAGTAGGAATATTTCAACTGTTATTGAACCCATATAATGCTTAGAATATGTAGCCTCGCGTATTTGCTTCAGGTAGAGCACGAAGTTTAAGATGAATTGTAATTATTTAGCTTTTCATAAATAATAGATGTACAACATTTGAAGTAAATAAAGCGATTGTAGCCAATTTCTGAAGTTCGATCAAATAAACACAACATATGTCGTTCTACGCTTATTATAACACCCTGTATACGTATAGCTATACTCATCGAAAGACCAACGTAGACGATGCCTGTGCACTTTTTTCTATCTCTCACTATTTAAAAATTATTTTGTGGTATTTACTTTTCACGTTTTATTGCATGTGATTTACGGTCATTATATTGCAGAGGAAACAGTGAATAACTGACAAATGCCCATTTAATAAATTTTACAATAAATTTTGTTGTTGTGAAGAATCACTGTTCTAAGTTTTTCTTCATACTTGCATGAAAATTGTTTAGGAAAAGCCGCAATTATTTTTTCGCACATAGTTTCGGAATAGTTATAGGTACATGATCACGTAGGTTGGCGAAATAAAATTTGGAACACTCACAACGTAATTGTTTAATGAATCTTATACGTGATCCCCTCTGATAATACTCTTGTGGGTTAAAAAAACTACTCTTTATTACATTAATTGTAAGTGAGTTTTATTAGAAACAGGCAAATTAACGAAAAATATAGTTCCAAAAGCAATCATTAATTGTGTGAATAGGCACAAGATACCTGTTAATATATAACAATTTTTATTCACATGATAACGAAACATTTCATGTCATGTGCCGTCACATGAATCAGTGGAAAAAAAGCAGCTAGAGCAGCTGTGGTAAAACCTCGTTCAACTAATTTGTTACAAATACTTTATTCAACATAAACGACGTGAAAATATGTACTTTACGACTAATAACATGAACGTTATGGCGCTAGTTCACAGTTTGACATCGTATAATGGAACCACGGCTACTATAAATTATTATAATTCGCACGTGACCCGTCCAGAGTAAAACATCGTCACCACGAACCACGTTGGAGACGTCAACGCGTGCGTTTGACAATCTGTATTCTCGTAAATCATCCTTCAAAACCGATAGCTGCTGATGTGCCAGTAATACGGAATCAATAGCTGCGGCCAGTGGACATAGCAGCCAACTACGACGTTATGGACACGATTTTGAGGTCATAGTTCTCATTATCGCCCGTTACTCAGTCCGAAAGTTTCGACGCTAGAAGGAATGTCAACAAGTTATTCTACTTAGAAAAGAGAATCACTTATATTTTCAATATTCTGGTGAAAATAAACCGTAAAATGTACAAAGTTTCAATAACGTAACCCGCAGAGGATCAGTAAATACGTGTACCTGTGTATATTCCTTTAGAGTTAGAGTACGAAGTCGGGCATCCTCGGGACGAGAACGTAAAGTAGATATCATTACGGGAATTTTATGACGTGTTAATAATTGATGGTACCGCATGAAAGCGTAAAATGTATCCGAAATGGGAGGCGCAATTAGAAGACGGATGAAGCTTTATGGTGAGATCTTCGTCAGTTCCGGAATCGTCGAAAAATAAACGAGTTGTTCATGCACAAACAATCGCATTACGACGTGGTGGTGTTCGTGTAGGAGCGATGCAGCATCGTTGTAGGTAGTGCGCGTTCCTATTCTCTCTTCGTTGGCCGTAGTTCGCCCCTAACGCGAACTGCATGCGAATATAGAGCGATGCGGTCGAATCAATACTGCACTGTCGGTGCATAATATGCCTACGCTAGCTGCCATCTATTAGAGACACGACCAAGTTATTTGCGACAGGGCAATATAGGAATTATAGATTGTACGGGCAATTTTGACAGTGCTAATAATGTATTCGTGTATATATCAACATCAATACATACATTCGTCTCCCGAACAAAATAACATATCCGTTTCCATAAGGTATATATAAAAAGAATATATAACTAGTATTAAATACAAAGAAAAAAATAATTTAGTTATCAATTACCTACAATTAATAATTTTAGTTGTAAAACGTGGCTTTTTAGGAACCCATGAAAAGGCTAATACCTAATTAAAGAAACGTCTCAAACAAATAAATATGTTTTGCAGATTTTTTTTCTTTACCATGATCAAAAATTTCCAATTATTTAACAAATCACATTTCCACTGTTGCCCTTAGATAAGTAGAGTTATTTTTGTGTATGTGCATCCAAATATATATTTACCTTGTGTTCATTGCAGATTTTAGATTTAAGTTTAGATTTAGGCAACTTGATCTATTTCTTCAGTTTCACTTAATCCAGGTTTAATGGAAGAACAATTCAACTATTTTAGTTGTAATTGAATTGAATCTTGTGATCCTCTTGTCTTGATAATGTTAGGTACATATGTTTCATTTATACGCTGCTTTATATTGTTGGGAGAGTGGGATATATATGTATGTATAAATTTTGAGACTTGTAGGGGCATTGTGTGTTTCTGAATTTAAGTTTATATAATATGATTGCATTTCTTTTGAATAGAGGACCAATAATTTTAAAATCAGGAAAAAAAATAAAAATATTTTTATTAATAGGTAACTATTTTATAATATACATGTTAAAGAAGTCACGTTGTCTTCTTCATTATATTTTTTTTGCAAGGATATACATATTTAGATTGTTACACTACTAGTAATGTAACGTTCTTTTAATTTTGTACTCAAGAGGGTAAATAAATAAATTAAATTAAATCAAATAAAAGTGAAATAATTAAAATTTGGAGATTGAAGGTCTAAGAAATAACATTTTAAACTTAAGTGTAAAGTCAATTATTCGAAAGTTTCTAATATTATTTTACAGAGATCCAAACCGAAACTCTTTTGCACGATGAACCGCACCATTACTGTCATTTTTTTTTTTGATTGGAACCGGGGAGTGGAACACATTTTTATTTTAAATGAAATTTAGCTACTGAATCAGAACCGTTAAAAATTAAAACCGCGTCTTTCATTTCTTATCGGTCAATTTTTTTTTTCAAATTCACGGCAACCAAACAAGGAATAACGGACAACTAACGTAATGATTATTTTGATAAGATGCCGATAGAGAACAAATCAAATAAAACTGTAAAAAAATGTGCAAGTGGACAAATAGGGGCAAGTTTCAGGAGTTTAATTTCTGTTGATAACAGCGTTGCTGGTACTTATATTATAAGTAATACCAAAGAAGTTGTTAACGTAGGTGTAATAGTTTAGCAATTCACCGAAAAAAGTGAAAAAACTGTGCTCCGAATATAAAATTTGTTGATCGGCTAACTGAAAATAGCTCCATAAATATAAAAGTTCAGCCAAGAGCAATCAATATTAAACTAACTAACTAAATTCCTAGGCTGTTCAACATCGTCAAGTCAGATCACAGTAGGGATGTATATACATAAATAAATTGACGCAATACAATAAAGAAATCAGCAAGACAAAAGGGACTCATGAAGGAAATTCTGTAAGGAGTTGAATAAAACCTTCGCATCTTCTCGAATTCATAAAGTCCTAGCCAAAAATGCCAGTACAGTGGCCGACACAGACTTTACTAAAGGCACTCATAAAGAGAGCATTGATTAAATGTTGAAGGTTCATTTTCCATCCGCGAAGATCGTGTCGAGTGCTTGTGGTCCGGCTGTATCATATCGAAGGCAAAACAAGCAAAAATTGGAAGATGGAAGGGTGGCTATAGAATTTATGAGGGCCATGAGAATCAAGTGGGCGCTAAACGATTTTCGCCTTTTAAATATACGGGTATGGATTGAATATTCCCTGCTTAGCTCCAGAAACGGATAGAGATGCTGATGCCACATCTCGTCAGAGCATGCATAACATATTTCAACTGCATGGCACAAGATAAGGTAGTATACCTATTTAAGGTAGGTAAACTTTCCGAGCAAACGCCAAAGTTATGTAGATCACAGGTTAGTGGACAGGCACATAAGAGGCACTGAGAGAACAACCACTCAGTGATAGGCAATAGACTTATTAACCGGGTAAAATTTACAGAGGTTGCATCTCAACAGATTAATTACAAACTCAGCAGAAGTACAAAGAGATAGCCATAAGGACTTTCCTTTACATTGAGGGAGCTTTTATTAATGCTACTACAAATTCAACTATTGATGCTCTACGGAGGGAAGGCGATACGCCAAAGATTCTGCAGTGGATATGAGCCAGGAAAGAAGGATAATTATATCGATAACCGGTTTGGTTACCATCCAAGCGGATGTGTGAGGAGAGTGCCCTCAAAGCGGAATATTATCTCCCTTGCTACGAGCTATCCTAGTGGACGACCTGATTTGGAAGTTGACCAGTAAGGGCTTTCACTGCTCTGGTGAAACGCATGCAAACCGCTTTAAATACTAAATCAGTCAATGCCCAAAAAATACAGGTATGCAAAGACTAGCATGTGCCACAAGTGCGATGATTAATCGCACGGCGCTGCTCATTTAAACTATTAGATGAACTCAAAAAGGCGCTTGCTTCTAGAATATGCAATTCATCATTATGTCAGAGAAATAGAAAGATGGGTCGATTTAGACAAAAGCGTCGCTATTATCTCTGATAGACAGCCAGCAGTTAAAGCGATTAGTTCTGTAAGTGTTGACTCTTAGCTCGTTAGAGTTGGTTTTTCTTTTGGTATTACCGAATCACAAATTAAAAGATCCATCGAGCAATGGATACATAATGAGTCCAGAGAATAGTGGCAAACGTCACCCGAACAGAGGCCGGAATTCATTAAGACCTATTGGGTAAATATAGGAAGACTGTCAAAATTCTAGTAGGTCTGCTGGCTGGTCACTGTAAATTCTGCCAAGAGGAGGAAGATACACTCGTTTACGTGCTGTGCCAATGCCTGGCGAGGATAAGGTTCCTAGTAATGGACGTGCGGCACTCGACAGCTAACAGCTGACTACCCAAAGCCCCTCTCAAAGTTGATATGCCTAAGTAAGGCGACAAAGTCAGAGAGTGCTTTCCAGGAGAAAGGAAAATCACAATAAATCGAAAAAGGACCCAGTGAAACAAGTCCATAGGCCGCCCCAAACCTAATATAGTATATATTCCAAAAAAAAAAAAACGCATGCTTATTGCGAATACGAATATTTCTCTAATTGTACTGTGTACTGTGAATGTACTTGAGATCTGCTATCTCGATAGCATAAATTGAAAAAAAAAAACATTTAATGCGATTCATGATTTCAAACTAGAATAATTTGGAGAAATAAACTTCAGTATGAAATTTTTGTTAAATCAATTATAAATGATAGAAATACAACCACAATTTCCGAAGAAATATTACACTAAACAAACGGTTGGACCGAAAAAAAAATATTTGAACTGAATTTTCTTTTTTGGCCGAATCGAAATAATATTTTCGATACTGGAACCGGCCTATGACTGATTTTTTTCTTTCTTATTAGACCGGAAACGAACCAGTCTGCATCACTAGTGTCTTACTACCTGCCTACCTTACCTACATGAATATTTATTCAAAATTAACGTACATATGTTTAAAAGCAAACGTAATTTAGATTAATAATAAGAAATTTTAATATAGAAATTACAATAAAATTAAGAAAAAACATCTTATTAGTTATTCACACCCTTGTTTATAACTACACATTCTTAGAAGGTGGGCGAATAATGTGATATTTGCAGCGTTGTATATTAAATGACACGTTAACCTTTATTTACTTGCCGTTACTTCATTAAAGTGGAACAAACTCGTGTATTATACATGCATATTCAAAATAAAAAGACCGATAAACAACACATCAAACAACAATATTCATATTACATATTATTAGAACTTTTATTATCATATGATCTGATGACCTCATAATTTCATGCAGATTTTATTTCCAATAAACTTGTGTATCATGTAGTAAAGATCTATTTTTAAATATAATTTTATTGTCTTTCGATTTTTTTAGTGTTTAGACCTTTCCAGGTATTACATAATTTAATGGACATATAATATTTAAATGATACGAAAATCTAATATGTGGCCGTGCGCTTTGTTTCTCTCTTGCGTGAATTGTTTGAAATTGAATTGTAAGAAATTTAAATTATTTCTGCAATGAGTGGAACATTGGAAAAAAAGATATACATATTAATATTTGACCCTTTTCCAAGGAGGAATTGCAAAAGAGATACGGGTGTAGCTGTTTCGTTTTTTTGCATATATAAAATTGCTTTAGCCTCTAACTAATAATAGGGATGCATGGCAATGACAGTACCTGAGATTTAAACATTAACTTAAAATTTTCACGACAGCTTGCTATCTAGTGCCAGACCAAGACAAGATTATCATACAAAACCATTTAAGATTAGCTTTTGCGTTTTTTCTTTATTGAATTTTATGGAATTAAAATATACTTACCGTGGCTTGGGATATATATAGGGTTTTCGGTTTATTTCCACAATATTATGTTTTTATTATTTATCAAATTGCAGTGACCTCAACTAACTAATGTTATGTAAGTAGTGTAATTAATTGGCAAAAATACTGTGGCACAGGTGATACTACAAACTCCTTCTAGACCCCTCACCACGAACTGCACTAAACTGGATGTACGTTTCAATAGCAAAGCTATCATCATCAGCAGAAACACTGAACTGAATAACTACACTAAAACTACCCTAATTTACACCTAAAAAAGGTCAATTCAGTGTTTCTGCTGATGGTGATATCTTTGCTATTGAAACGTACACCCAGTTTAGTGCAGTTTGGGATGAGGGGTCTAGAAGAAGTTGTAATGTAATTAGTCTTTTAGTAATTAACATACAAAATGAAAAAGGCTCAAGGACTAACCCTTTGGAACTTTGATTTATTTGTCTCATCAGGCCAATCTAATATCCATTGTCGAAGCATTGAGAATCATTTCCTAAAAAAAAAGAATTAACAAATAAGAAAAAAGGATTGTCTAATGCTATAAAATTTCAATCTATCAAGTAGTATCGTATAAGAGACATAGTAAAACGCCGTAATCAGACTAAAAATGCACTCTATAGCCAAGCTATTAACCTCAAGTTTCTTTCCGATGTATGATTCATTCAACTGTTTTGAGAAAACAATCACGAACGCACAAAGAATTTGAATTCTGCTTATTCTAAAATACACCTAACGTCTCACAAACGATCCAAAGCTCAAGATTGGTGAATGGAGGTCGCCCTAGAATTTTTCTGTATTAATACATAAATTTGGAATGTTTAATTCTCATTTTATTAGCTGTCACAATTGATTCGGTTCTACAAACATCAAGTAAAGCATTTCCAGTTCCCTAAGCAATAATAGTAGACTTGAACTATTTGATTCAGAAAGAGAAAAAGGTAATTAAAATATACCTATTCTTGTTTTGACAGGAAAGCCGTTGAATGTTTAAACAAATTTGGACCTTTCAGAGTTTGTATATTTTATCACTTTAAACAACTTCAACAACAAACATTTGAACTGTTTAGTCTAATTTGATAATTAATAATAATAATAATATAATAATTAGAGATAACGCCAAAGCATGAAATTCACTGGTTTCCATCAAAGGCGCCTCTAACATTTGGCGGCAGCTATATACTTTTGTCAAGTATGTCATTCCAATAAAGCCCGTTAAAAAAATCTTTTTAATAGTCTTTTTTACAGTGGAACACAGGAAAGATATCCGACATTTTCTGACAGAGGACAGATATAACTGTTGTCATTCAGGAGTTGAGATATTGAAGTAAGTTCCAGAAGATTTAATCCTTTTGCTGACTATTTACAAAAGGTTGATGAATTAGTTACTGACGAATCATACGGGTAGGCATATTAATATCCTATTGGATAGCCAAGCCGCCCTAAAGACACTAGCATTATCAGATAACATCGAAGAAACAAGCTTGGGAATGGCCGGAAACCCGAAAAAAATGTTGGCCAGATGCAACAAAGTTACTTTGATGTGGGTGCCGAGTCTTAAGGGCATATCAGGTAACGAAATTGCAAACAAGCTAGCAATAAAGACTCTGTACAGTACGTAGCGCAGTGGCGTGTGTAAGTGTATCGTAAGAAAACACCAGGTTCACTGGAGCAGCGTAAAATGACAGACGCACAGCAAACGGATGATAAGGCAACCATCTCGACAACTAGCTAAGTATGCAGTGACTCTAAACCAAGTACAGCTTGGAGCGGTGACGAGCCTGCTTACAAGACACAGCCGTATAAGAAAGTGCCTACGCAGAATAGGCGTCTTTAAAAGTGAACTATGTAGACTATTGCAACGAGAGGAGGAAATAGCTCACTACATTGTTTTTGAATGTGTTGCATTGTGACGACGGACCTGTTTATGCAAACAAATACACTAAGTATTGAACAATACAATAGCCCTTAGGCTGCCCTGTTAAGGAGATAATAAGAAGACCTGTCTAGTGATTACATAAATCTAAATGTACTTTGCCTATCCGGCAGAGGTAACCTTGCAAATAGCCATGTCCGGTAGGAAATTCCTTTCCCCATGAGTGCGATCTGGCCATATACTAATATCAGGTATTAGTCTAACCGTCCATCTACCCCAAAGGCTCTACTCCGATAAACCATTGAAAAGTGCCCCTGAAGTTATTGGGCTGAATCTAAAGCAAATGAGTATCTACTACTGTCACACATACCGTAAATAGCAAAAATTAGCTCAATCTATGCGACTCCATTCGAGATATTGGCGTAAGGATGGAAACATTTCTTTATCAGGAATTTCTTAAGCTATCACGCTCAAAAAAATTATGTAAGTAAACACTGATCATGAGCACTCTATGAAAAATCAAGAACTAATTTTAGTCACTCAGTTCAAAGTTATTACTATTTTCCCCTTTTGAGGGGTGGTTTTTTTGAGTTTGTTTTAAGGTACCAACTTGGCTTTTTGTTATATTAGATTGCATACATTTCGGTTTACTATAAATTTTTGTTCATTTTTTTTCTGTGTGGCAGAACATGTAAATAAAAAATAAAATCTCTTTAAGTGATTTTAGTAGAAGCAATTTATTGTTGGTTATTTTAGGGTTAAAAGAATTATTCATTGATTAATTCCGGGATTATTTGTATAAATGTTTCAGCCCTAGTAGTTATAAAAGCACTGAAATATATAAAAACACAATGTAACAATAAAATAATATTTAATTCCATACACGCTGTTCGAAATTTTCTCCTTTCGAGGGATGTTTTTTTAAGTTGGATATGACAATTATTTGATTGTGAGAGTTTGGAGACTATTGTTTAACGTAATTTCCTTATGTAGAATAAACAGCAGTGCTGTAGAAAGTAAGTTAAAATATGTTCTCACATAAGTGTATTAATCGCGGTGGTTTGCTAATAAAAACAGCTAGAAGAAAGAAACTTAAACAAACATATAAACTATAAAGATGATAGAAATAGTTATTTGGAGCTATTCATTCTTCCCAGAAGAATCAGTGAAGGATGCAAATCAAGAGCATACTTCCCAGTTCGTATGATATCACTTGTAAAGAATTATTTGGAAAAAATGTATATAGTAAATCCAAATGTAGGCATTACTATATACAAGAAAAGGTAAAGTTGAAACCTTAAATTCAAAAAACCATCCCCAAAAGGGAACTTTGAACTTCATGTACGGATGTAAATATTATTTTATATTGATTATAAATACATATATGTTAATAATAAATGTAACAACAGATAATATATTATATAATAATGTATTACTTATTATTATTTATTCTTACCAAATTATTCTTTATACATCGGTGCATTCATAACTACCAGGACTGAAATGTACAATATATAAATAATCCTGAAACCGATCGATGATTTTGCTTTTTTATTTGTATGTTCTACCACACCGAAATAACTTAAAAAAACATGTAATGAACGCAAATACATTCATTATCATATAACAAAAAATCAGGTTGACACATTAAACTCAACTCAACGAAAAACCACCCTTCATAAAGGAAAGATAACAATAACTTTCAAATGCGTGAGCGGAAATAAATATTATTTTGTTTGGTTATAATTTTCTTTTTTTTAAATTTCGATACTTTTATAACTACTAGGGCTGAAACAGATAATCCTGAAATTGATGGATGAACAATTGATTCAACCCCTAAAATAAATAATAACAAATTCCTCCTACTAAGATTATTCAAAAAGATTTTATTTTTTATTTACATATTCTACCACACAGAAAAGAAACCTAAAATATATAACAAACCTAAATGTATACAGTTTAATATAAGAAAAAGCCAAGTTGGCACCTTGAACCAAACTCAAAAAAACCAGCCTAAAACGGGGAAATTAATGATAACTTTGAACTGACTGAACGGAATTAGTCCTTGTGCTTTATAGATTTAATTTTTTTGAACGTGATAGCTTAAGTAATTCCTGAGAAAAAAATATTGAATTTTTCCACCTTTATGCTATCTCGAATGGGGTGGCATCGATTGGGTGAATTTTTGGTATTTACAGTATGTGTGACAGTAGTACTCATTTGCTTTAATTTCAGCCCGATAGCTTTAGGGGCACTTTTCAGTGGCTTATCAGAGCAAAAGCTTTCAAGTGTCCACCGTCTCTACCAGTGTCCCGTAATCATTTTATGTGATTCGATTTTTCTTATTACTTCTACTGTTTTATTTTTTGTATCATACACAATTGTTTTTTTTTATCTAGCAGATCTATTGAATTTATTACCGCTATTCCTAAAATTGCAGCTCCCGAAAAAGGTTTAGTTGAATTAGTTATTCTGAATGCTCCCCTTTTGCATATTAACCAATAATTTATTTAATTTATTATTTTATTATTTAATTGTTAGGTCTCTCTACAATAACATTCACATTATTTTAATCAATACATCAATCTTTTTATTATAAAAAAGAAGAGAAGAAATAAGAATATAATTAAGGGGTATAATATAAATAATATTGGGTTGGTTTATTATGCTGCCCATCCTTTACATTGTCATGATATTCAATAGTTTGTAATGTTGATATTTCGTTAATATTCTTAGATCGTGTCCTGAAAACTAAATATGTTAAATCATAAAAAACTAACTAGCTGACTTATTTTTAACGAAGGTTTTTTTTTGTAATTGCCGCATGTATCGTGCTAGTATATATACAAAGTCAATTATATAGTAGGGGTATTAAATTTTTTATTACCTTGCCTGACAACCAAAAACTTAATACAAAAACAGAAAATTACAACCTACACTACTACTAACTATCGAGTTATATTTAATAAATTTAATTAAAAAAAATCAATTAATAGATTATTATAAACAAAGTAGCATTTTATGTTTTCGTTACGTAAAATTAATGATGGCACTACGATCAAAACTTTTGATCGATGGAATTTTCAATTGTTTTTACTTGAAAGGGGATTAATATTAATATATATGTTTTTATTATTTTTGTTAGATTAAAAATTTTAACAGTTTTGTAAATATTTGCTGTTTATAGACAATAAGAGCACATTTACACCACCTCGGCTCACCTTTTGTTTTACTGACATCTTGGAAAGATCTGAAAGCGTACTGACATCTAATTGGAGTACGAACCAAGTAAAATAACTATCAAGTCAGCGATTTAGTCACAAAGACCGATTAACTTCGAGTTTTATCAGTTAACAAGATAAATGTTTAGAAGAAAATGATTTAAGTATAAAATTGAAGTACTGTTACGTGCGCCTTTTTGGATTAGAATAACTGCACCAGCAGATGGCGCTACCTGCAATAATCGTAGACATCTTAGATAGTTAAACTGCTCATAGTGACCACTGAAGTATGCTTCATCGAAACACAATCGAAGTTTCTAGTGCGAATGAACGAGAATGATCGGGAAAGATATCAACTGCTCCAGAACCAGAGGCATGAAATATAAACACGACCGCGAACGAGGACAGGGCAATTGCAGTGGGAAAGCCGATAAGTGAGAGCCGCATGTGAACTAATTGTAAGTAAACGGCCCAAATAAATTGTGAATATAAACAAGTATTTAAGTGAATTTAGTTTATTTAAGTGTTTTACACCACTAAAAACTGCTCGTTATCTGATATTAGTGGTTATAGACGTGCTAATTTATTTTAATTAGAGTTAAGTGTAGAAGTAAATACAATCTAATATCCATTGTCGAAGCATTGAGAATCATTTCCTAAAAAAAAAGAATTAACAAATAAGAAAAAAGGATTGTCTAATGCTATAAAATTTCAATCTATCAAGTAGTATCGTATAAGAGACATAGTAAAACGCCGTAATCAGACTAAAAATGCACTCTATAGCCAAGCTATTAACCTCAAGTTTCTTTCCGATGTATGATTCATTCAACTGTTTTGAGAAAACAATCACGAACGCACAAAGAATTTGAATTCTGCTTATTCTAAAATACACCTAACGTCTCACAAACGATCCAAAGCTCAAGATTGGTGAATGGAGGTCGCCCTAGAATTTTTCTGTATTAATACATAAAATTTGGAATGTTTAATTCTCATTTTATTAGCTTGTCACAATTGATTCGGTTTCTACAAACATCAAGTAAAGCATTTCCAGTTCCCTAAGCAATAATAGTAGACTTGAACTATTTGATTCAGAAAGAGAAAAAGGTAATTAAAATATACCTATTCTTGTTTTGACAGGAAAGCCGTTGAATCGTTTAAACAAATTTGGACCTTTCAGAGTTTGTATATTTTATCACTTTAAACAACTTCAACAACAAACATTTGAACTGTTTAGTCTAATTTGATAATTAATAATAATAATAATATAATAATTAGAGATAACGCCAAAGCATGAAATTCACTGGTTTCCATCAAAGGCGCCTCTAACATTTGGCGGCAGCTATATACTTTTGTAAGTATGTCATTCCAATAAAGCCCGTTAAAAAAATCTTTTTAATAGTCTTTTTTACAGTGGAACACAGGAAAGATATCCGACATTTTCTGACAGAGGACAGATATAACTGTTGTCATTCAGGAGTTGAGATATTGAAGTAAGTTCCAGAAGATTTAATCCTTTTGCTGACTATTTACAAAAGGTTGATGAATTAGTTACTGACGAATCATACGGGTAGGCATATTAATATCCTATTGGATAGCCAAGCCGCCCTAAAGACACTAGCATTATCAGATAACATCGAAGAAACAAGCTTGGGAATGGCCGGAAACCCGAAAAAAATGTTGGCCAGATGCAACAAAGTTACTTTGATGTGGGTGCCGAGTCTTAAGGGCATATCAGGTAACGAAATTGCAAACAAGCTAGCAATAAAGACTCTGTACAGTACGTAGCGCAGTGCGTGTGTAAGTGTATCGTAAGAAAACACCAGGTTCACTGGAGCAGCGTAAAATGACAGACGCACAGCAAACGGATGATAAGGCAACCATCTCGACAACTAGCTAAGTATGCAGTGACTCTAAACCAAGTACAGCTTGGAGCGGTGACGAGCCTGCTTACAAGACACAGCCGTATAAGAAAGTGCCTACGCAGAATAGGCGTCTTTAAAAGTGAACTCATGTAGACTATGCAACGAGGAGGAGGAAATAGCTCACTACATTGTTTTTGAATGTGTTGCATTGTGACGACGGACCTGTTTATGCAAACAAATACACTAAGTATTGAACAATACAATAGCCCTTAGGCTGCCCTGTTAAGGAGATAATAAGAAGACCTGTCTAGTGATTACATAAATCTAAATGTACTTTGCCTATCCGGCAGAGGTAACCTTGCAAATAGCCATGTCCGGTAGGAAATTCCTTTCCCCATGAGTGCGATCTGGCCATATACTAATATCAGGTATTAGTCTAACCGTCCATCTACCCCAAAGGCTCTACTCCGATAAACCATTGAAAAGTGCCCCTGAAGTTATTGGGCTGAATCTAAAGCAAATGAGTATCTACTACTGTCACACATACCGTAAATAGCAAAAATTAGCTCAATCTATGCGACTCCATTCGAGATATTGGCGTAAGGATGGAAACATTTCTTTATCAGGAATTTCTTAAGCTATCACGCTCAAAAAAATTATGTAAGTAAACACTGATCATGAGCACTCTATGAAAAATCAAGAACTAATTTTAGTCACTCAGTTCAAAGTTATTACTATTTTCCCCTTTTGAGGGGTGGTTTTTTTGAGTTTGTTTTAAGGTACCAACTTGGCTTTTTGTTATATTAGATTGCATACATTTCGGTTTACTATAAATTTTTGTTCATTTTTTTCTGTGTGGCAGAACATGTAAATAAAAAATAAAATCTCTTTAAGTGATTTTAGTAGAAGCAATTTATTGTTGGTTATTTTAGGGTTAAAAGAATTATTCATTGATTAATTCCGGGATTATTTGTATAAATGTTTCAGCCCTAGTAGTTATAAAAGCACTGAAATATATAAAAACACAATGTAACAATAAAATAATATTTAATTCCATACACGCTGTTCGAAATTTTCTCCTTTCGAGGGATGTTTTTTTAAGTTGGATATGACAATTATTTGATTGTGAGAGTTTGGAGACTATTGTTTAACGTAATTTCCTTATGTAGAATAAACAGCAGTGCTGTAGAAAGTAAGTTAAAATATGTTCTCACATAAGTGTATTAATCGCGGTGGTTTGCTAATAAAAACAGCTAGAAGAAAGAAACTTAAACAAACATATAAACTATAAAGATGATAGAAATAGTTATTTGGAGCTATTCATTCTTCCCCAGAAGAATCAGTGAAGGATGCAAATCAAGAGCATACTTCCCAGTTCGTATGATATCACTTGTAAAGAATTATTTGGAAAAAATGTATATAGTAAATCCAAATGTAGGCATTACTATATACAAGAAAAGGTAAAGTTGAAACCTTAAATTCAAAAAACCATCCCCAAAAGGGAACTTTGAATTTCATGTACGGACCTAAATATTATTTTATATTGATTATAAATACATATATGTTAATAATAAATGTAACAACAGATAATATATTATATAATAATGTATTACTTATTATTATTTATTCTTACCAAATTATTCTTTATACATCGGTGCATTCATAACTACCAGGACTGAAATGTACAATATATAAATAATCCTGAAACCGATCGATGATTTTGCTTTTTTATTTGTATGTTCTACCACACAGAAATAACTTAAAGAAGCATGTAATGAACCCAAATACATACATTATTATATAACAAAAAATCAGGTTGACACATTAAACTCAACTCAACGAAAAACCACCCTTCATAAAGGAAAGATAACAATAACTTTCAAATGCGTGAGCGGAAATAAATATTATTTTGTTTGGTTATAATTTTCTTTTTTTTAAATTTCGATACTTTTATAACTACTAGGGGCTGAAACAGATAATCCTGAAATTGATGGATGAACAATTGATTCAACCCTAAAATAAATAATAACAAATTCCTCCTACTAAGATTATTCAAAAAGATTTTATTTTTTATTTACATATTCTACCACACAGAAAAGAAACCTAAAATATATAACAAACCTAAATGTATACAGTTTAATATAAGAAAAAGCCAAGTTGGCACCTTGAACCAAACTCAAAAAAACCAGCCTAAAACGGGGAAATTAATGATAACTTTGAACTGACTGAACGGAATTAGTCCTTGTGCTTTATAGATTTAATTTTTTTGAACGTGATAGCTTAAGTAATTCCTGAGAAAAAAATATTGAATTTTTCCACCTTTATGCTATCTCGAATGGGGTGGCATCGATTGGGTGAATTTTTGGTATTTACAGTATGTGTGACAGTAGTACTCATTTGCTTTAATTTCAGCCCGATAGCTTTAGGGGCACTTTTCAGTGGCTTATCAGAGCAAAAGCTTTCAAGTGTCCACCGTCTCTACCAGTGTCCCGTAATCATTTTATGTGATTCGATTTTTCTTATTACTTCTACTGTTTTATTTTTTGTATCATACACAATTGTTTTTTTTTATCTAGCAGATCTATTGAATTTATTACCGCTATTCCTAAAATTGCAGCTCCCGAAAAAGGTTTAGTTGAATTAGTTATTCTGAATGCTCCCCTTTTGCATATTAACCAATAATTTATTTAATTTATTATTTTATTATTTAATTGTTAGGTCTCTCTACAATAACATTCACATTATTTTAATCAATACATCAATCTTTTTATTATAAAAAAGAAGAGAAGAAATAAGAATATAATTAAGGGGTATAATATAAATAATATTGGGTTGGTTTATTATGCTGCCCATCCTTTACATTGTCATGATATTCAATAGTTTGTAATGTTGATATTTCGTTAATATTCTTAGATCGTGTCCTGAAAACTAAATATGTTAAATCATAAAAACTAACTAGCTGACTTATTTTTAACGAAGGTTTTTTTTTGTAATTGCCGCATGTATCGTGCTAGTATATATACAAAGTCAATTATATAGTAGGGGTATTAAATTTTTTATTACCTTGCCTGACAACCAAAAACTTAATACAAAAACAGAAAATTACAACCTACACTACTACTAACTATCGAGTTATATTTAATAAATTTAATTAAAAAAAATCAATTAATAGATTATTATAAAACAAAGTAGCATTTTATGTTTTCGTTACGTAAAATTAATGATGGCACTACGATCAAAACTTTTGATCGATGGAATTTTCAATTGTTTTTACTTGAAAGGGGATTAATATTAATATATATGTTTTATTATTTTTGTTAGATTAAAAATTTTAACAGTTTTGTAAATATTTGCTGTTTATAGACAATAAGAGCACATTTACACCACCTCGGCTCACCTTTTGTTTTACTGACATCTTGGAAAGATCTGAAAGCGTACTGACATCTAATTGGAGTACGAAACCAAGTAAAATAACTATCAAGTCAGCGATTTAGTCACAAAGACCGATTAACTTCGAGTTTTATCAGTTAACAAGATAAATGTTTAGAAGAAAATGATTTAAGTATAAAATTGAAGTACTGTTACGTGCGCCTTTTTGGATTAGAATAACTGCACCAGCAGATGGCGCTACCTGCAATAATCGTAGACATCTTAGATAGTTAAACTGCTCATAGTGACCACTGAAGTATGCTTCATCGAAACACAATCGAAGTTTCTAGTGCGAATGAACGAGAATGATCGGGAAAGATATCAACTGCTCCAGAACCAGAGGCATGAAATATAAACACGACCGCGAACGAGGACAGGGCAATTGCAGTGGGAAAGCCGATAAGTGAGAGCCGCATGTGAACTAATTGTAAGTAAACGGCCCAAATAAATTGTGAATATAAACAAGTATTTAAGTGAATTTAGTTTATTTAAGTGTTTTACACCACTAAAAACTGCTCGTTATCTGATATTAGTGGTTATAGACGTGCTAATTTATTTTAATTAGAGTTAAGTGTAGAAGTAAATACTTTTTTTGTTTAATAAATCGCCTATGCAACTACATTTGGCTATAATAACATACAACAGTCGGTTAAATGTTGTTGCTATTGCATATTCAACGATCTTTATATACAATGTACTACATAATCAATCAGGTTGTTTCGTGTTCGCTATTTTGTAATTGAGTGGGAATAAACTCGAAATTATTAATATTATATAAGATCGTAAATTATGCCAACAGAAAGGTTTTTTTTTACTGTCGCGTATTTTACGATCTGCTAGGCGAGTGATTTATGAGCGTCGTGTCCTTACCCAATTCTGAGAACGCATACTTAGTAACCGTTATTTTCGTAATTAATTATGTAATTTAAGAATAAGTTACTCAAAGGTCAGGCGTGCTACAAATATGTACCCATATGACAACGCTTACGGGTTTTATTGATTTTCTTCAAAATCTTTAACACCATAATGAAGAGCAACGTAGAGCTCTGTAATGTACTTGCAAGCGCGGTTGTAAAAGATCAAACGATGTGAGGTCGTTGACCGAGATTTTTGATCATAATGCCGGCAACCATATTTAACACGAGAGAAAAGAAAATGGGGAATTAATAATAAAAATATAGGCTACTAATTAATCTTTGATATCGTGGAAATCCGAAACAATACTACAACGTTACATATAAATCTCACATAATTATTTTGTTATTTCATAACGTTATTAGATAAAAAAATGTGCCGTTATTCTTTATTCAGGTATCATTATTGTTAAATTTGAACCATTTTATCTTAAGTGTTTATGCGGTGTACACAATGTGCGTGCCAAAATTTATCAGGAAAGTGCTTCTTTGTGTTCGGATCTAATTAGTAGATATTTAAAAATGCTATAACATTTTCAACTGCATTTTGTACTAAATTGGTCGCTATCTCCATATAGAGAACTACATACTGCATAAGTATAGACAATAAAACGTATTGTTATTAAACTGCAAACCCTGTATGGTACATACATAATATTGCCTTTAGCAAAATAAATTATACTAATTTATAATATGTTGTTTAATGAAAGAGCATATTGATATTAGTAGGCTGCAAACCATATAATATGGACGCTCGAGAAAATAAAGCAAAAAGATTATGGCAAAACCTAGAAAACTCCAAGGACCATGAAAGCATCCTCGGCATATCTCCATGCGCATGTGTGCATTGTAACAATATAAATCCTATCCAACAACCAACGAAAACCCAACAGAAGAAGCATTAACTGTTATTTACAACCTCAGTGAAATGGTCTTCGCAACAAGAACAGCACCATAGTAAGCCTTCTGGTTGCGATGTTACGTGGAGACAATATCCACAGGTGCATAATAATACGGAAACAGAATTCAGCCGAAGAAAGTCGCAGTAGCAAGGATATAAGACAAGAAGCATCACTTCATGTCGGCACCTTTGATATTTTGCCTCTAAAAAATGACATCGTTTCACTAATTTAGCACCAAAAGCACCAGTTTTCTTCTCTGGTTTACATCATCCTCAAAAGTGTGTGTGCTACAGAGGAAAATACAATCTCGACTCAAAATAGAAGTTATTTATCATTTTCTGCGTTAAAAGTATGTAAGCTAAGTACTCCTTGTGTGGAATTTGAATGGTAATAAAGAAATTATTATTGCTATTGTTAAATTAAGGTAACAATACGGCAGGAGATAAACAGAATAACAATAAGTTGAATTAAAAACTCGGTAGATTTACTCCAAAGATAATGTTTAATTATTGTCAATTACGCTCAACCACCAACGACCGTCAAGTACAACATCAGAATAAAAATAGTAGTGCCGCCTTCTGTATAAATTGACAGTGCTGTCAGAACGCCAAATTTAAGTATGCGGATTCGCTAAAAATGACAAGTACCCCTATGTCTTCCACTATATCTAATAGTGTAAAGGAAGTCTCTTTCTGACGCCAGTGATCAGGAATACAAGGTAAATGAAATATAAGAAAGTCGATACAAAGTCACGATAGATATTCACCTCCTATATGTGAAAACCAGCACAAATATGGAAATAGAACCAGAAATAAGAGAGATATCTGAAAGAGAAGTAGCGATAGTTAAAATGAAAATAGGAAAAGCACCGGGAGTAGATAACATTACGGCGGAGATGATCAAATATTTAGCATGCGAAGGAATCAAAGAACTCCAAAAAATAATGAACCTCGCAATTAGATCAAAAGGAATGCCAAGATATTGGAACACGGGAATAATCTTGCCCATTTTTAAGAATGGTGATAAAAGGAAATGCAAAAACTATAGGAGAATAACGCTATCAAGTATACCGGGAAAGATATTAGCAAGAATAATAGACACACGAATTCGAGAAATAGTCGAAGACACGATTGAAGGTACGCAATATGGATTTAGAGGTGGCAGAAGTACGCAAGATTAATCTTCATAGTAAGGCAAGCCAGCGAAGTGATTAACAAAAATAAAAAATTATATATATGCTACATCAACCTACACAAAGCGTTTGATAGGGTAAGGAAAGATGATACATGGAAGTCATTAAAAAAAAAGGAAAAATCGACGATGAAATCGTAGAAGTTTTAAAATCAATGTACAATAAATAAATAAAATAGTAAGGCCAATACTGATACACAGCTGTGAATCCTGGACACTAACCGAAAAACATAAATCCAGAATTAATGCCATGGATATGAGATTCCTAAGAAAAGTAGAAAATAAAACGAGAAGAGATAGAATCGGGAATGAGAAAATAAGGGAAGAATTGGGAATGGTACCAATACGAATGAAAATAGAAGAAGGACAGCTAAGATGGTATGGACATATTTGTCGAATGTCAGAAGAAAGAATAACTAAGAAAATTTATGAAACTAAAGCAGCTGGGAAAAATACAAGAGGAAGACCAAGAAGAACATAAAACGATGAAATAGAAAGCATTCATCGAGAGAGAAATGAATTAGCATGAGGCGAAAGAAATGACAAAAAACCGGAAAAAGTGGAGAGAGAAGATAAGGGCAAGAAATTAACCTCAGCCTCGAAATGAACTTACATTAACGGTAGAAAGGTTTTTAATAAAAAAAAAAAAACATGTGAAAACCACTGCATCATAGCTATAAGTGCAAAATCTTAGTTGCAAGTTATACACACTACGTTAAGGATTGGTCTGTTAAGACCTGTTCCCATTTCCCAATTTTATGTGATACTCATTAGAAGCACAGTTTACTATCAGTTCGGAGAAGTTCGCAAAATCCTTTGTTCTTTTGTGGACCGTTTTGAATGACCTCCAAGCCTAGCTGTCATCTTGTAAAGCTGTTACCAAGAATTCTCAAACGTGTGGAGTAATTTATATTTTAAAGGAAGTAGGAAAATAGATTAGAAAATCCACAAAGTTATGCGTTTTTTATTCTAATTTTATTGCAAATATTTATGAACAGCTTATAGTAATAAAAAACACAATTCGAGTAAAATAATGTTTGGTTAAGCGATACATATATTAGCAAGTATTTTACGATAATTGAGTTCATATTTTTTCCTCTTTGTAAAACAAATCTTTCTTTATATTTTTATAGTATAAAATATTCTTCCAGGAATAAATACGTTGTGGTTCTTTCTCAAAGAAATTAATGAAAATACAACCACTTCGGTGAAAGGGTTTTATTATAAACTGTAAAATTTCTGACACGAACACACACCAACTTCTAAATAGGGTTGAAGAGTTATGACTATATGATTCTGTGAAACACAAAGACTGTTCCTTTTTATTCAACTACTTCATTTCTAACATCCGACCCGACCCTGCACTGGTTTGTTAACAATGATGTCCGAGGATGCACAAGTGGATAGAGTTTCGGACGTAGACTAAATAATATCGACTTATCTATAATGTGAATAAATGTGAAATGTGAGGATTAAAATTTATACTAATATAATGCAGTTCAGACCAATATCACATTATTTTAAAAAATAAACATGAAATGAAATGCATTAAGTTAGTTCTTGTGATAAATGGCGATACAGTTTAAAATGAGTACCTAACAAATAATGATTTAATGTGACATAGGGAACTCTGCTGAACAACAATAGTTCTTCTTATCCATGTACTCTCTTAATTCTTGTCCTATTGTATATAATAGATTCATTCGGATATCCAAAGAAACTGCGACCATCGTTAGCATCAGAATTTATCTTGCGAGACTTGCATTACATGATAACCATTGGCATCTTTTTTCACGGTTATTTCACTTAAACCTAACAATATAATATATAACAAAGTATGTAAATGTTACGGCCGCTAAGCTTACCTTTTACACAATACACCTGATCAAGGTTCATTAAATGTTTTTAAAACTGCAGGGGTAATTCAAAACTAATAAAATACGCAAAATTAATGAATGAATCAAGTAAATCATGTAGATGAGTAAACTAATTTGTGTAGATACGAATATAAACAATAACAAACTGCCATATTGAGAAGCTGTTGTTTGAAGTGAAGTTAGAGGTGACTCATCCATTTGCACTGTTTAAACTGTGTTAGAAGTGACAAAGCACTAAATATACACGTTCATATAATTTTGAGACTCTCTCACCAGTAGCGTCCTTATTTCCATCCCTGTCATACTGACATTGTCAACAATGATAATCTCGCACCTGCGCTCTTGAGTATTGTGTACTATTATTCCAACTTTTAGCGCTTTAAGGATAGACCAATCGTCACCCTCGGACATTATGATTCGCAAGGAATTATTTTCCTTAAATTTCCACTACATCTACACTCTTATATTGTTTTGATTTTGTCCTCGTAATTTCTAGTAAATATAACAAAAATAATGCATTGCAAAGTGCATTATTACATTCTTCTACGAATTAAAATACATCTTTTAGAAAAACTTGCACATTTATAAAGGATTCAAAAAATAAAATATTAATTAAGTTGTATAAGTTATTTTATTATTATTACAATGAGTAATAAATATACATTTATATATTTCATTTTAACTACCTAAAAGATCTTGAAGGTTTTTTTTATATTTCGACATTTTTGTTTCAAATATAATGCTTCTTTTAAATTGGAGTTATAACCTAATTCAAAGCATTATATTTTACTTTAACATATTGCCAAATTCCCAATTCAACTAGGTCTTATGTTGGTTTGATGGCGAAACAAGCAATGATGTAATCATATAAATCGAATAGAACTAGGTAATATTTTACGAAATTTATATTTTAATTTGGAGGGTAAATCTTACGGAAAATATTTACTTCACCCCGCGAAAATTAACTTTTCTTTAAGGTCTCAGCATAAATGACATATATTATAATGACAATCATGCTTTCCTCATACTCTGACCATATCCAGAGAGGTGATGTGATGTATTTATCAGTTTTTACGTTTGTAAATGCACCGTAATATGAATCGTATCACAGACTATCGTATCCCTAACCTATTTCATAGAAGTTGCCTAGTTTTAAAGGTAGGTTGGCATTGCTTTATCTTATACTTTAGTTATCATACTTTCGAAACTCTTTGGTAAGCTATTCGTGATTTGATCGCTTTAGCACGTTTGTAAGATGCAATAATTCGACGGTGATTACTTTCATCTACTGCGCTTTAGTTTTCATATTGATTATAAATCATTCAAACTCTTGACGACTTGACAGTCGGGATTAATATATTCGTAAACGAACTATAATATCTCCCAATTTTATATCAACATACAGTACATATTTAATTTAAAAATGCGCTGCAAAATCTTGCATAACTTTTTTTATTTGCAAGTATGTATACTGACTCATACAAAATAATCCTGAATAGATCATAATCTAAATTGTTACTTGTTTGTGTTACTAGCGTGTGAAGTATAATAAAACGTTGAGATAGTACCGAAATTTTTGAGCAACCTTGCATCTTGCCAAAACACTCTAATGTAAATACCTAATTTAGTCATTATTTTACCAACACATTTTTGAAGGACGCTCAAAAAATTGATGTATGCCATAGATTTTCCTTAAACTCCGCAACCAAATATATTAAATAAATAAATGTGGTTTGTTTTAATGTATTGTACTTGATGTTGATAATAAGTTTATGCAAATCATGGCACTCTATCCCTATATGGTATAACATGAACTAACTCCATCACCTAAACAGCGGCATAAGGTATAATAATTCAATTTACCTCAGCTCAGTTATTAAGGAACATGAACTTAATAAGTGACTCTCCAATTAATTTGGAGAACGCTCTAACAATGATGTATAATTATAGACTTATAAAGATGAAACGACTAGTTGAGCAATTCTTAATCGTATATTACTTGCAGATTCGGTAAAAAATAGTTTCCGAAAAAGATAAATATTTTCATCGAAACTGTAACATATTTTAAAAAACATATACGATTAAAAATTGCTCAATTAGTAGTTTTGCCCTCTATAATTTTGAACTTTATTTTAATATCAATGCCAAGCGGATCTGCGCACACAAGACAGAGAATTCTAAAACGTGCTAATAGCTTTAAGGCAGCAAAATAGTAGTCTAAAGCGTGTCTGTTGCTAAGCTAATTGTTATATAACAATGCATTCCTATGGTTGTGCCACCTTGTATGCAATAGATGCAGTTTAGGGGTTCGTGTGCCTACCGCAATTTGCAAAGCGGGGTGGCATTTTGGCGAAAGGGACCCTAAAGGATCGGACCCTGCCGGTGAATACACGAACTTTTTGTGAAGTACAGATACTTTAAGTAAGGATGCAAAAAAAGTTGCATAACGTAAACACAGTGTGTATGCTGATATTTCTGAACCACCCTCTTTGTTGATTTTTTTATTGACAAAATCATTTAGTATTTATTACTATTCAATAATTCATTTGAAGCTTCCACAAAGATAATATAACAAAGAAATGCAGCAATGATAGAAACTGATACATAAAAAATTGAAGTAAAATTGAATTTGTATAAGTTTAAATATATAAATTATTTATTATTGATTTGAGATTCATTCTGAAACGAACATGTATCTATAAAATGGAAAGTTGGATTTCAGATTTTAGGAATGTAGCACATTCAATTTAATAGTTAAATAAATATCTAATTTACATTTAATTGTAGTGCGCTGTGCAATAAGTTGCAACACCAGTTCTGATAAAACGTAGGGTCGATAGCGCCAGGGATGCTTGCTGGTGGAAGCGCCATCTGTCAGATTATTTCAGAACTACCTTAGGGGTAGTTTGGTTGTGCTGGATACAGACTGCAGATTTCTGTACGGATATTTAACAATGCTATTTTACATTACACATCTGAGCACATTTTACATCCATGTATAATTGTATAAATCAGAACTTATTATTTATGTAATATTATTTTAAAAATAAAGGTTGTAAATTACAGTAATTTAAATTATGTACACGGCCTTAAATTATGTAAACAGGTCGTCTACGTAATTTAAATTACGTGAAAACTGAAGGCACGTTTTCTGTTGTATGTATGATATATATGATATAAAACTTTAGTTTATTTATATAGTTTCTCTTAAAAAAATAATTTAATTTAGCTTTTTAGCTTTATCGTATGATAAATTGCATTCTATTTCATTTGGAAAATACAATAATTTTAAGAAAAATACCTTCATGCACAGGTATTTTGAATTTATTTTCTCGAATCAGCATTAACCTTAAGCACTAACGTTGTTAAGTAATTTAAGTCTCAGTATGGGTAATGGTCAACTAAAATAATTAAAAGATACCTGCTAAAGTAATAAATAACAATATAAGTTATGTAAAAGAATTTTTGCGCGAGAAGGCTTCTCTTCATATTCTTTCCTTATTATTATTCTTTTGCTAGGTGGTAAGTTTACCGGAACAATGTCAAAATAAAGGTACTTATTTGTGGTATATATTTTTTCTTGATATTGGCGACCGATCCCTTATATTTCCTATGGATTTAATAAATAACATTCGACGTTCGATATATTATTAAGTAATAAGGTAAATGTAATAAGAGTAGGGATAATAATTGTTCATTAATATTCATAATTAATGTTGAGAACTAATTTTACAGTTTGTGGAAAACAAACTAGTCTTTCTTCTTTTCTCTTTGGTAGACCATTCAGTGTAGCGTCCGCAATAAATTCAGTTTTCTTTTAGCTACTATTTTCCTATCATAATTCTTCACTAATATTAGCAGAGTAATCCAAAAACCGCAAATTTTACGTGTAAAGATTTCCAGCAGCACTTCTACAGTCTTATCCTCAACGATTCGAGACCTATATGCCCTTTTTTTTCAAGGCCTAGGAGCGGAAAAAATGTCAGGCACGGACAATGGAAGCAATTTAAAGGCCGTATTACAGTACCATCATAAAAAAGGGTTATAGTCGCTATAAACTGCCCTTCAGTTTAACTTACCGTAAAATGCTACGTTATTTTTCGTTCCACTACACGTAGAAGATATCCGGGCAGATAGATTTTTAAATCTTTCGGAGGCTTTAAAGAAGGTGTTTGTGTCGGGATAATATTTACCTTCTAGCTAGACGATGTGCGGTTGTGTCTGTGAGTAAAGTTTAGATTCCGCGAATACCTTTGTCCTATGGTGAATTGTGTTGTGTTTAAACGGTGAAGTTTGCTTCCCATTTAAGGTAAATTAAACATATGCAAATTGACAGAAGGAATCTCTTAATTGAAAAAAATATTTTTTTCTTGTATTTTAAAAACGATAACTAATTTCAAAGTCGTAAATAATAAATCTAAGTTTCAATGCGATACACAAGGAAATATTTTTTTTTTATTTTAATTAAATACTAATAACAGTACTAGTTACTTGACATTATAAAGTTTGCATGCCAAGAAGCTTAATTTTTTTTGAAAACAAGCAGTTTTGTGTCGTGCTGGTAACAGATAATCCATATTTCTCAAATTGTAATCACAATCCCGTGGCCTATCAGCACAAAATTCCTGCTTATACTTATGTACGAAACAGACTACATCGAGAATGTAAGTATCATAAAAGGTTAACATCTTATGAGACTAAAATATCTCTTTGCAAGATTGACGCCATGGGAGACTAAAAATAATTCTTTTCTGTAATAAAAATATTCTATAGTTGCTGACGCCATAACCCCAGTGAATAATCCCAAAGGTCATCTTGGAGTAAAAGTTAGAGTAATAATAAATTTTGAGTACTTCTAAGCTACATGATCTTTTAAGATTAATAACAGCGAAATACACTCGAGCCAATTCTCTACAGAGATTATTAATACGAGAGCCCCAATGGAGGTTCTCCTCAATGATCACTCCCAGTAGTTTACAATTCTCAACAAACGAAACTACTTTATTGTGTAAGTTGAAACTTACACAACTATACAGTTGCAGATTATTGTGTAACAATGATTTTATTAGTTTATTATATAATAATAAACAGTGTTACACCCAGGACAGCAATATATTAGAGTCCTTAACATGAACTGAAAAAAATAAAATTATTTTGCACATCTTATTTCCTATAAGTAACTGTTAGGAATTTGGGCAGATATTTTCAACCTTAACACGTGCCCCACGAAAGCTAAAAATTAAAATGGAATTCTCATACAATATTTTTTTTATCTTATATCAATTGGATATAATTATTTAGGATTAAGAATGACTAAAATAGGAGTTGGGATCGTTTAACCCATAAGAATTTTTTTTTAATTATTAGTTATAGAAAGTTTAATATTTTCATACAGCTAGTTTTGAACAAGACGGAAAATGGGTGCGTTAGCTTCTTTCTACTTGTAATAGTTACTGGTTTTGCTTTTCACCTGTGTTATAAGGTTATTAAGCTATTATATTCTCCCATAAGCTTAACACCCCTTTTATGTAGTATTATGTACAACGGTAAGGTTTCGGACAACTCTGAGACCATGTAGGTAATCATCGAGAAAATTCCAAACCCTAGGGACGCAAGTAATAAAATCAGATGATATTTTAAATCACTGGAAAAAATTTGAGGTATTTTTTAATATAAAATGATATAATTCTTTGTGGGTAAATTCGGCTGTTCCTTCAAAAATAATATTTAAGTAAGTGCCTGGAATCAAAATTACTTAATTCTTTTTCTTAAATGCTTTGACCATTTTTACTTCCTGCTCGACAGGAACTGAATCAACTTAGAAATACAGTCTTGACATTCTCTAAAGGGTACAACTTTCCGCCAGAAAATTATTGTTTCAGACATCATTAAACGAACACTTTCGCGAAAACTTAGTTCCACACACCTCATAATGTAAAACAACACTTGAAGCACTTATTTGTTAGTAGGCAATTTCCTTCCTAATATTTGATTTGCTTCACTTCCTATCAAATATTATTGCGAAAATTACTTTTTATTGACATTCTTCGTCATATACGTATTCATCTGTACCATTGCGTCCTCTATTGTGATTTAAATGTGTTAGCGGACTATTTAAAAAAAGAACTTAAAACACTAATTTAAGTATATTTTATATACATAGTTTGTTTATATGAAAAATCACATTTATTTTTTAGTTTTCATTAAAGGAAAATGGCAATTTTTATATAACTGACTATACTTAAAACCGCTAGGGCACGATTTATAATTATTTGATTGATCTGTTTTCCTTTCTGGTGTTAGGTTTAGGTTATTTGTAAACCGACCTTCAAAAATGAGGACCAGGGTGGTCCTCAATTTTGTACTTCTTATAACACTATTTAACTATATATTAGACAAGTTATGCGGATTATTACAATAATTATAGTAACCCTAATTATAAGTTTTGCTGTCATTATTTTTACTGACTATTTTTCTCAGAGCAATTAAAGAAAAAATATGGTACGGAAAGCTTCAAAGTATAATACCATCAGGAAAACAAATGGCTGATAGTAAAAGGTGTAGTAACCAAAATAGCAAATAAAATACAAAAACGACGGCGGTGAACAGCATTGATTAAAAATATCATCATTTTTACTAAACAAAAAAAAAGGCAGAGGTATAATGAAGAGCATTCCTACGTTGTGTCTTTCACAAACGGCAGTTTAAATTTATTGAACAAATTGTCCGTAATATACTGCGAAGCGAAAACAATGAAATTAGTGACCTTTTCCACTTAATTCGTAAATACTTATGCATGCTGTTAGTTAATTATCGGTAAGGGAGCTGGAAGTGAGATGGTGTACGTACATTATTTATAGTTATGAGATAATAAGGTATAAAATTAATTTCTAACCAATGATGATAACTTATTTGTAGGTGTGAAAAATAGGATTAAATAAACGAATTCGTGTATGCAGTTTTACTACCAAATTACAGCAACTTTTAACTATAATTTTGAGTGCTTAACTCTTTTTTTTAATCTGCACTTCTAACCATTTCATTTGTGTTAAGTATAAGATATTTAAGTCCATTGAAAAGTTGTAATACAACTCCTTACAACTTTTTTTTATTGTTTATAAAGATATCACAAGCTGTACCATATATACTAATGACCCATAAAATATTCGATCACTCCGCGCTACATGGTTTTATTAATTTGGGACATTTGTTTCACGAATACTTAAGCTCCCATTCGCAGCCCGATAGAATTGTCTGGAATTAATAAAATCTCATTCAGCGCGGAGTGATCGAATGTTTTATGTGTTTTTTATTATATTCTAGACTGCAATATCTCACAGTTTTCTCTGAGTAATAAAAAAATGCATAAATCAGAATTTAAACCAAGGCATTTTAAAAATTGTGTTAGGGAAGGATACAGATACTATAGATCATTCAGTTCAGAGTTTGCACTGGAATTAATGCATACATACGTGTATGTGATGTTCATCAGCTCTGCACTGTCCAATATACCACTGGCTCATACAGCAGACACTAAATCAATCTTTGCTAGTGATTAGTGTAATTAGTAAAATTCTAGCTACTCAAAAAGGGCAATAAGAGTTTATATTTCGTGAACTACTTCTTGTAGGATATTTGGAAAAGAAGTAAACTAGTCTCTTCTTCATAGATAAACATAATGTAGTATCAAATAATTCCATATACGGACTTAATATAGAAACGTAAATTTATATACCCAACTTTACCCTTCAGGGATCGAATTGCATGAGTATGAAAATAGATAATAACATTCCTTTGCACAACGTAATCCTTCAGAATTTTAAAATTATTTTTCCTATTACAATTATAATAAATCCTTAAATTTTAATAATTTTGATACGACTTAATTTTAGTACAAGTATAGCAAGTTTAAAAATTAATGATAGTATAATGGTAATTATAAAAATAATTTATGACAGGGTCAAGCAAATAATTTGTTTTCTAGCGTGCTTGGATATCAATTGTTATTGTTATCCTCTTTTTTCATATATTTTACCAATCAGTATATCTCGTAAAGATGCAAGTTTACAAATATATATAAGTAGGTATAAATGAGCAAAGTAGTCTCCAAGACTTTTACTTGATGACCTATTTTTTGTAATACAACACCACTTTTAATCGCGCGTTTGGCTGCTCATTTTACTTCTTTGCTATAAACAACGTTTTTCTCGCCATAACTAAATGCTTAAAGCAGTTTTTCAAATAATTTTATTATCTTTCTCAAGGCCAACTGTGCAAGGCCAAATAAACATTAATTATTAGTTTATTATTATTTAAAGTTTTCACTACTGCGAACCTAGGTTCTAATAAAAAAGAAATTGTTAAAATTATAGATTCTACTAATTAATTATTACAATGTCGTCATTGCATTAAAATGCGTAAGAAAATTTATAAATACCTAAAATCTTCATTGGCTGTTACGTCTGCTGTAAAGTAGGTGAAAATAAATACATACCTAATGTATATTTATAAATATAAATTTAGAATGTTATCTTACGCATTTATAGCCAAGATCCGCATTACGCATTGTGCAAAATTGTGGCCTCCGATCCGTTATTTACCTTTTTCATGTTTACATTCGCGAAGCTGCGAAAATCTCATTGGCAAGAGCGAAACGTTTACATTATAGTTTGGCAACTTTTACACATCCAACTGGTGTTAGATAAGTTATTGAAATATCATATCACAAAACGTGTCCCCGTTACGACCCAGGGAAATTATAATTAACATTATATATTAGCCAACGTCCGACAATTGTTTATCGCACGGGAGACCAATAAATATATTATCGCTCCCATAATCATGGGTAATATTCTATATCATATGCGTCGAGAACTCATTTATCATGAAGCGCAGTTACCACGAATATCTTTTGGAACCAATTCGTGTGGATATCTTTGGTTATGTGGCTGTTTGTAGAAGTTCGGTTGAATGATGCTGCATTTTTTGTTATTTACGGGTGACTTAAATAATTTTAGGCCGTCTACGAAATGGTAATTTTTTAACATAATTAGACAGTTTTACTAAGCACTTTATCAGATGTAATTTTCTTTTCGATTTGTGTTGACAAAATAGTATCAGTATAAAACCTACATCATGTTCACTAAAGCAAAATGTTATCCGAAATAATAATATAAAAATAAATTTGAACATCTTTCGAAAGAAAATATGGAAATTAATAAGTACTAAGCCATGGTAAAAATAACTATTCAAAGCTATAGCGAATTATCACCTACGCAGACAGCGCAGGTAATGAAAACATGACGATTTCAATTTTTTAGTACATTAGAGATACAGAGTTTGGAAACAACATATTATATGCACAATCATTTTATGTGTGTCAATGTATCGTAGACTACATAGAAGTATAGCCAACCGACGATAGCACTTACATCTATCAGAGTTACAAAATCGGTGCCGGAAAAGACACAGGCGAACGTCTTCGCAACTAAAAGGAAGACAGACGCTCGATTTCAGGTTAAGGAATTACCCCACGTAGACCAGTGAACTACATACCTGGGAGTGTAGTTGGGGACACCAAGCTTATTTTTTCATAATACGTTAAAAATAGCTAACAGAAAGTCGAAAACATTGTTACGATTCCATCTAGTCAAGCGATGCCAAACATTAGAGGAATCGAACAAACTAAGATTTTGCCGAGCATCGTGGACTATCAACTGTTATATGCGGCACGAATATGTTTTAACTACTTCGTCCTTTGTGGTCGCACTTTTTGTTAGTTTGGCGTTTGTGTACAATTTCCTTATTTATTTAAATCTTCTTATATTACCCTCAAATTAATTTTTTTCTTAAACCTTCAGTATTTGCTCGTCTCTTCTTGTCATTACGTCATGTTTCGCTGGTATATAATAAAACTGGCTTTATAATAGTCTCCCAAATTTGAATTTAGACTATTATGGCTGAGAATTTTGTTCTTAGTCTCCTGAATTATTTCTTTTAGATATTGCAACTGCTCAAATGTTTGGAACTCGTACACCTCTTCTTCTGTATTATTTGGCATATTTATTCTGGTATGTTGTTTCTATGTTGATCTCCATGTATCCTCTTTTTTTCTACTTATCCAGTTGTAAGCTCAATTTCCTTGTTTTTTTTTTCAGTCAGATTTCTTAAAAGCTTTATCGAATTCTTTTAGACCTTCTTAATATGACTACACTGCTTATGATGTTAACGCCAACTGGTTTAACATTGTCAAAGCGCCTTAAACGAGCTAAGTATGCATCAATACCCATGCAACAATAACCAAGAAAACGGCGTTCGTTAAGGTCGGAGTTGGTTCTTCCTTCGGCATTACTAGAACACAAACAAATAAGTCTATCGATATACACAATGGTCATCAGTCACTAGAACAAATATACGCAAAGCAATTTTCAAATTAACAGCGGCCTGAATTTAAAAATACCTATTGATAGAATGTACAATTGGTAGTAAGGCTACTTATCTGTTTGGTAAGCTAAAGAAGCAAATGCGCATCATAGTCCTGGCTAATGGTGCTTGCAAATTCTGCTAAAACGAAAAAAAAGAAGACCTTAGACCATGTTCTGTATCAATGTGACGGCTCGACAACAACAGGGTTTCTACTGCTAGGTTTTATGACAAATAGCTAATATGTAAAACAACCACTCTCAAAAACGATAAGTCTAAGTAAGAAGGCAAAATTAGAGAGCATCTTCTGGGGCAAAAGAGATTTACAGTAGCTCTCAAAAAGTCGCGGTGAAAAGAGCTGTATAGCCACACTACGCTAATCTGAATCTAATCAGTCAATGACACAGGGCAACGAAGGAAACGATATATAGGTAGGTAGTTATAAAGTTAACATATCTTTGAAGAAACTTCGTTTATCTAAAAATTAGTGACATATTTTACTAACCAAAAAAAATGCCTTAGTAGACGCAAAATAAAATGCCCTACAGTATAAAATACCTCTTGTCGGGACAATGAAAGAAAAAATATATTTAGTTCTTGTAAAAAGAAAGATATAACTAATAAAATTAAAGGTGGAATGTGGATGCATTCAGTAGTTCCATTGTTAGTATGTAATCTATTGGTTATAACTTATATATACTACTGCATTCTTCTTACCAATCATTTTTTAGAAAAATTAGAAACGTAATATTGCTTTTTTTATTAAGAAGGTTTTCCTTAAAGTTTTCAAGAATTTAAGAATTATTGCTAAAAGTTCTATTTATAAAACTCTGCAACGTCAGATAAATAATTTCCAAAGAAATTATGGAATTTTCACATACAGGGTTAGATCCGAACGATATGAGCAAGGGTGTAGATATCAGTTTCTGATAATGGAGGGAAACAGACAACTTTGCTAGCACTGGCTCGTATCATAGGATACTTTTATTTTTTAGCTGTATGTCTCAATTTTTGATTACCAACCACCTTTTCCATATTGTTTCATCACGTATCTATGATGCCTCTTTCAACGGGAGAAAAATTGGTTTAATCAAGCACTTAAATGAACATTTCTTTTTCAATACTAACAATTGGCTTTAATTTTAAAATTGTCTGCAACCTTGACCACTTAGTGGGCTACCAATACATAATATTAGGATACTGCAAGAAAAATTATCACTTCTCTCTCCACTCGCGTGTTTGTTACGCACAAGAGTAGATGTAGTTCGTTTTCTATTCCTTTCAAAATTTATATTTCAGAATAACACTTCCTAATTTACGGTTAGATAAATAGATATATGATATATAAATAGTTAATAATGGATTGAAGATATTTTTTTAGGGTTTCCTTTGTTGCCTTCTCTGTCCTTTCTAATCTTTTCTTGCAAAGTTTTTATATTTTGCTTATGTTTGACGTTTAAGAATCTTTATTCGTTCCTCTCTATTTTAAATCACATTATGAAATTTAAATTTTGCGACATTACATAGATTTCTGCTATAAATATTCAAAGTTAGTACCAAAGCTGAACTATTTCCTACAATTTGGGTTCATTTTCTCGTAACAATCGTGCTAGCTATTCTCATTGTAACACTAAAGTTTTCTAATTTAATCAACGTGCTATTTCTTGTATGCCCTGGGGCACTTGTAATCGTCCAAATAACTATGCTAGAACTTTACATGGAGAATCCAAGTAAATGCATAAAATGTGCGAATCTTAGATTTTCAACTTAAAACAGTGTTTGATATCTGTATTTTTAATCAAGCATAGAAATTATTTAGAATACCTATTAAGGTGAAAAAACCTCATTCCGAGCGCTGCACTTTAGAGTTATCTTTGCGATCAGAATCTCGAATGATGTCGGATTCTTCTTGCACGTCAAATAGAGAGCCCGTGGTGGATAAGCGGAAATCAATGCAAACATTTGTGCATTTTCTGCCGGCGTTTCTGCTGACGAACCTACCTTAACCTATATTGAGACTGAAATGGATAGAAACGGGACGAATCTAACCGTTGTGAATGCATACGGATAGAAGCGATTCTCTAGCGTATTGTGAGTGTATGCCACCCTCTCTATGCAAGCCACCCTGCCAGACGATAATCAAAGGGATCGTTAGTGAACAATAGCTTGCAGCATGAAAGACTACAATGACAGGGCGTAGCCCGTTTTGTCCCCCGTTGGTCGATACGGCAACATGGCCGCCGGTCTTCCCGTATTGCCCAACATGGCACCCGGGACCACAACCAAAACAAAAACCGAGAAAAAAAACTACGCGGCCAGTGTCACCAACTATTTGTCGCAACCAAGTTCCACACTGGCATATACAGAGGGACGAAAATAAAATAGCAAAGAGTGCAGCGCGGTATTTTGCAGTTTTGTGCGTTTCGAATATTTATACGTTAAAAATGCCGTGAACCACGAGGAATTCTCCGTCGCATTATTGAGGTAGGTCACTATCATACGCATACACAATACGGAGAGTTTATTTTCCAATCAACGCCGGTAGTATCTTTCGACGGCGTTATCGGACGCTGTTTTGTGTGTTTGTGCGCGCACGGAATCGATTATTCCCGACTTTATAAGCGCGTTTTAGTCCGTTTCACTCGTCCTATCTAGTCATATTAGTATCGATCAGATCGTCGTTTTTGTATTAAGCAGGCGCGCATATTCCCCAATCATTTCCATTTCGTAAAATCACGCGTCCTCTGTAATGCAAGCGAAGAGCCGTGTTAGATTCTGATCCGCCGCAAATATTTACCTCCGCTTTGTCAGGTAGAATTAATTACATCAATCATAAATAATCCCCACGTATAATTTGTGCGTCCACGTTAGTTTAGAACAACGTGAAAGATAACGTAAAGCAAAAAATTGTAAATAATATCGTAAAATGCGTTCATTATGAACTCGGGCTTGATATGTTTACGGGATAAATTCGAAAGATTCACGTATCGAAAAATAAGCTTTGGGGAAGACGTTCCGTTTGAGATCTGACGGTAAAAGAAACAGTTGCGTGGGATAATATCAATAACGGGAGATGAAAACATGGTCGGCGGCTTCGCTTTTAGGCCACTCTGTGTCGTTATATATTTTATACATATCAAAATACCGTCTGCTTCAATTGATAAACTGCAATTAACGGGACGCGATTGCAATAACACCGTCGCAGATGATTTGTTTTAAGGGCGGATATAGATTGTTATCTAAATATTCGGTTCCGAGTTAGAAACGATATAAATTGACGCTAAATGTCGGGATTCAATGAAACATAATAAACACTGCGGTTTTCTTGCATTTGATCATCGCACATAAACGTAGACTTTTTTTTAATATAGGATGTGGAACATCCTGTTTCGCTGCTACTTGTAATTTGGTACCCGTTTTGCAAAACTATCGATTTAAGTATGCATCTATAGTACAAATAAATATTTTAACACCGCGTTCGGCTTTGATCTCCCTTTTCTAAAACAAAAATCCAACTAATTGTTTAATCTTAACAATAACTGGTCATAAGGCCTGCAAATTATGTATTTAGTAATAACGAATAAATATGTGATGAAGGGAACATCCAACAAATCCGATATAAGTTTTACTATATACACGCACGGTATAGCAGTATAGAAAGAATTCGTTTGAAGGCAAACATATTACGAAATTAAACTACCATCCAATTTAGGCACTATTTTAAGGGCGTACTCTTGAGAGTTACACATTCAGTACGTCAGGATTTTTTTAGTGTTTATTTCCATACATTTTTTATTCTAACAAAAACTAAGAAGTCACTTGGCACGTGAGGAACGTGTTTAACCTCTAAAACAAGTAAACACTGTATAGTCGTAATTTGTCTAACAAGTAATTGCCGCATCAATTTAGTAGTGCTAACACACGAGCGACATGCAGGGGAATACTTGATATTTGATATCTCAACCTTAAGTAAATTTTAGGTATAGTTGATGGTGGGATTCTGAGTGAAAAAGCTGTAAACTCCCAAATTTATATAAATACGTGCTTTAAAAGAAAATGTAAAAGACTGGTCAGAGAAACAATAAAATTATTCTATACAGGCGTCTACTAGATTGTATTCTAGACAGAACCTACTTACAGAGAGGTGGTACATACGATGTGCAAATCTATATAGCGGCTGTATGTGTCTAATACACCCAGAGAAAAAAATGATTCACTTCACCATTTATCAGTTACTGAATATAAATATATTTTTTTTAAATACGCGTTTTAATGTTAAATGTTAAACATAATAAATATTTATTTTGATCTGGCAAGTATTTAGTTTAACATTTTTCTGCATTCATCTGACCACTTAGTTGTTAGATTAATGCCTAATATTTAAAAGTTATATTTCTTCGTAAAAGTGCGCGCAGCTACACATACAATGTTTGTTGCAAATATTAATATACTGAAGAAAGTAAATGCAATTTCTAAGAAAAAGCTCAAGTTCAACACAGAAAGGTGAACAATATAAAATTTCTATATATATGAGCAGGTATGCCTACTAACTAACAAAGTTTTATAATATGACCATTTGTACTCTGAGAAGGAAAAAAAATAGTGCCGTTTCTGAGGCAACGTAATACTGTTTTCGTTTTAAATACGGGGAATGCGCACTAAATTTTACTGTTGATTCAACATATAAAAATCTTTAATGCAATATTATACCATTCACTGTTTGAAAAGTATTTGCTTTCGTGAGTACTTTCTTATGGTTGGCATAAGTTTGAGTAGTATACTCGAACAGCAAAAACGGTTGAACTGGCCGAAAAGTAAGTCCTATCCTATCAAAGATAATTACTTTGATTTAACCATCTGTCAGTGTTATCTTAAAAATTGAATACATTTATTGCAATGGTTTTTTTTTTTAAATTGCGCATTGAAGTGTTTGTTTACTAATGTAGTCAATTGAGTCTAGTGCAAACACGTTAGTTGCTCTTCTTGATCGTAAGTGACAGAAATATATCAAATGTAAAAAGACCTCCTCGTCTTACTGAAGAAGCGATATATGAAAAACTCATAAAGTTTCAACATGCAAGAATTATACTTCCTTACAATGTGCTGCGAAATCGTTAGTTTCCATGTTTCCAAATGTGACAACCCATCTAATACCAGGCAGTTGTAAACAAAGGCATACTTAATATGTATGGCAATTAACAGCATCCATTTTTCAAAATTATAACGTAATTATGTAATTCTAGTCGGTAATGTAGGTAACAATAATTCTACATGTATATTCTTGTAAATATGAATCTTAAAAAAATATCATTTTAATATTAATAATTATTGCTGCATTATATTTAAATGACAAAACCAATATCTATACACATTATTACGCCCAATAGGCCGCATTTGCTCCACATCAATAATTATTAGTATTTGTCGTTCTGATTTATATTTTGTATCTTTTTAGGGTATAAATCATATCAGCATACAAATACAGTGAGCAAATAACACGCTGCAACATACATTCGCCCAATATCTTTTAAGCATAAAAATATATATATTAACACAATGTATGTGTGCGTAAAACACATACCTATAATTTTGACTTTTTGTTAAAACTCTAATATCTTAAATACCAATACTTTCACTTTAAGGAATTACCTAGATTAATTATGCGTGCTGCATTGATTTGACCAGTTAATGATTACATAAATGCAGATATAATTAAAAATGCGAAAATGGTTGAAATGACATCTTCATTTCCCATATTTAGATCTATGGAAACAGCGACTTCAATTTAGGCAGATAGAATTATATAAGGCAGATAAATATGTAAATTAAAATGTCATAGGTATTTTCTTTTAAATTGTATTTTATTACTAAAAAATGTATCTCAATTAACTTCAGAACCTTTATTTCTGTACTGTTAAGATTCATCCACACTAAGAGGAAGACATGGTTCTGCAAACCAAAAATTATCTTTATTGCTGTCAGTGGAATATGAACGATATTTCTGGAAAATTTGTTTTGTTGTTCAATCTGCAGAGTTGGCTTGTGTTCTCCAAGTGTTCCAGACTTTGCTTTTGCCGCATATATATTTCTAATTAAAAAAAATCCCGACAAAGCATGGTACACAGTAATATTTTGCGTATTACGTGTTTATCGGAAATATAACTGAACTAAAAAAAGGCTTTGCCAAAATCTTAAGTAGGTATGCATTTATCTTTATCACTAATATACTTTACACCAACTATACACTTGTCATGCACATTATCCTTGAACGAAGTACCCGTCGTCATACGGTATCTATAGTTCTTCACACATTTTACGAATAAGTATATGTGGAATATCTTACCTTCTATTGTTCTGCCACATAGGTTCATTTCCTACTCCATTTAGCAGTGCTAATACCCTTTTTCTCAATAAAAGTCAATTCTATTTATATACCAAGCGTTAGAATAGTTGTGTGTGTAATGCGCAGTAATGTTTTTCTTTTCAAGTTCTTTAGATCTTCTGCGGAAGTGAACAGAAGGGCACATTTCTGCGTTTCTACACCATGCACTTTTCTACATAACGCTTTGAGCTAGAAGGCTAATTGTTACAGTTTTAAGTGCAGTTTTTTAGTTAGATGCACAATAAAGAAATGAGGAAATTTGAAATAGTTTCATCGTTTCCTATTTACTAAAGACAAAATATCTATTAAATATGGGTATTACAGTGAAATATATTCGGTATATCAAACTAAAAAAATTAATTATTTATATATTAAAACTTACACGTGCGTAATATTTCATGTCCTACCTAATGTAGAAAACCTTTTTGAACATTCATTATTCATTAGTATCTTAGACTTTCCAACATTAAATTCAAAAATACAGACATTAATTTTCCAGTCGATAAATTACGAAGATTTAAAAAATTAGTTACAGCGAGTTTGAATATTTCCGGATTTATTTCATTTCTCAGATGTAAATGATCCCTTATTTACATAGAAACTTGACGCATTTTTCTTAGATAACACGCAAAATAAACAAAGTGAATCATTTTTGGGCACATTTAGGTGTGATTTTTTATTGCCTAATTATTTAAATAAATTCATATTTAATATTTTTTTTAATTAATAAATTTTAATAAGTTTTATTTGAATACAATATTTTGTTGAATTGCGTTATTCTTTGGATTTGCTGTAACGATACCCGTAATACATTTGTCAGGTTTTAGATAGTGTTCTCAAATCTCGCTGCACGCAACTCCTTACTCCCAATGTTACGGCGAAGGAGTCCCCTTCACCTAGCAAACAAGTTGCTACTCTACAAGTCAATCTTAAGGCCTGTCCTGGTTTACGGCGTTTTCGCGTGGGCGTTATTGGCTCCCACTAGATTGAAGTCCATCGAGGCGCTTCAAAACAGGACACTTAGGCTGATCGTGCAGGCAGCTTGGTTCGTAAGGAACGAGCAGATTCATCGAGAACTGCAAATTCCGACCCTCCGAGACTTCCTTAAGCAGACTCTTAACGTTGCTTGGGCTCGCGCCCAACTCAGCGAAAACCCCTTGGTTCAGGCGGTCGTGGAACCCCAGGATCGTCCACCTTCATTTACACGAGCCAGACGTCTAGATATTTTCTTAGAGTAACATCTAACGTTCCAAACCCTGACGGCCGCCTTCAAACACCTTCAAGTTAGGTAAAACTTCTATATAAAACACGTAGGTTCAACTTAGGTTCAAAAATGACGATCATCAGTTTCTCTTGAAGAGTAACTTATATCAAGTTACTTCAAAACACCCACCCCCAGTGGCTTGATCGTGCCGCTTCTATCAGAGACGAAAGGGTACAGAACCTCAGGTTCACACCCTAGTTGAGATGTAGGTTCACTGTCACTGTCAGATAGTGTTCTAATTTTAACTATCTAGGAGTACCCAACAGAGAACGTTTCTGCGTCAATTTGGAAATTAAGCAAAAGAATACAAAAAAAGATTAAAAGATACAACGGTATAGTTATTTGGTTTAAACTGGTAGAAAGTAAAATATGCCTAAAAGAATAAAACATTTTCTGCGGACTATCCTGATCTTATTTGAATAATCTGAGAACCATAATTTTGCACGTGACAGCGTCAGAACTTCCTATTGGTCTCGTCAAAAAAAACTTAAGATTTAATGAAAGACGATACTTTAAAATATGATATTTATATTAAACCTATCTACACAAATAATTTCATCAGAATGACTCCGTTGCCTTTCACAAATACAAAAGATATTCTATTCCACAGATTGCTTAATATACTATCATCAAAAGAAAATTCTAATAATAAACTGAGTTTCATATAGGATTTTCACCTAAAAATTATATAAAACGTATTTTATTTGTAATTGTTTAGTATAGATCAACCATTATTTGCTATTCTTTACTTATTTTTCTAAATATTTTTTTATATGATAGAAAGTGCATCTAAAAATTTAGCTTTCATCGAGGATAGCTTTGCGTTAATATAATCGATGCAACTCCATTTTAAACACCCTCTGTCTGTCAGAATTCAATCTTATAAAATACATTTGCACAAAAGCTATATAAGCATTGAAAGCTTCTATATCTTTGATTTTTATTTTAAGACCTTGTATAGCTAACAATTGAATATATTTCAGTCACTTTAAAGTGTACGTACTCGAGCGCATATCGCCAGTAAATATCGTAATCAAGTCGATTATCTCGGCTGCATAGGAGACAGAAGTCACAAATTTAGCGCAGCGTAATTCTTTCTTGCATCAGCGCTATGTCGTAAACAGTCGCTTCCAGATCGATGTCGTTCATCAGCTTTATAACTTGCAGTGCCGGGATCTTCAGAGATATACTCGAAAACGGTGAATCGTGATAGATAAATCGCCTACGGCACGCCATCCAATATTAATAAAGACGCAATGGTGCTCCAGATATTCCCCATAGTAACGCTAAAGCGACCAAAATATTTTATAATTTATAACGAGCGTTCACGCGACTGTAAGTACCCGAGAACGGTATGGTAAATTCCTTGACGGATATTGCGTACGAAAATTTTTATTATTGAACAATATAAGTATTAATGCTATTATAAATATTAATATCTTATTCATCGAATATAAATAGTACGCTTTTACTAATATATATTATGGAAAAATAAAATAAATAGAAGTAATAAGATACATTTTTATTGTGTCTCCGTTTATTCTCAAAAATTGTTATTATTATACATTAATAACGCAGTGGTCCGCCAATTCCACACAGTTCTTTTCGCCGACGAAACAGCTATTACTTAGCGTGCCTGAAATCATAAAGGTTTGAAAAAATTGTAAATGGCGACATTTTTAAAATTTGCCAAATTGTCATTTTGCGAACAACAAATTATTTTATTGTTGACGAATATTTCTAAAGAACTCTTCAAAAGGATTTTAATTATTTCCATCTCGACTCCCATTATTTGACTTTCAAGTTTGATAATAACAACATTATCAAATTTGATTAGTATCGCAAACTCAACAACTAGTTCGGGTTGCATTTTCGCTCCAACCATCCCATAATATTTTACGGGATTCTTTATTTACAATCGATCTGATCAAAGCCCTAAAAGATAAAGGTATGAATATCTGCCATCCTTACTTACAACGACAAAACCTTGATATGTCATGAGTGTTTAGGAAAAGCCGCTACCCAATTAAATTTATCAGTGGCACACTATTTTGGGAGCCGGGTTCTACGTCTGTCAACCATGAATTTACTAGCTTATTCCGCTCCACTGATATTAAAAAGAATGTTGTATATTTCCAAACTTAAAGATAGCACAAACCACTTGAAAAGATCAAATATCATCTATCGCATTCAGTGCATTGACTGTTGGTTGTTACATTGTTCAAACTTTGCAAAAATAAAAAAAATCGGATTAGTGTCCATAAAAGTAATGTGCAGATGTACCTAATAAATGCACTAGTACTGCCTTAACATTCACTGCAATGATACTTAACACCCATTTGAGTTCGACAACGTTAGAGTTCTGGATGCCGAACTTAACATAATGCAAAGACAGTTCTTAGAAATGTGTTACATTAGCAAATTTGTTGATTCCGTTAATTTCAGAAAGGACATAATAATAATAATAATAATATAATATATTTCCTATATAAAAAATTACATTATTTTTAAAGGAATTGTCAAAAAAGGGGAGGGGGTCAAATACACATAAATGTATAAAACTAAAGACGACAAACAATATGAAATATTACATTAGCAACTCACACATAGATAGTTTTAGTAAGATTTATGTTGATTGACTTACGTAAATCCTGATGTCTTGTAAGATAATTAGTTTTGATTACTTTCAATTACGTGGGTTTATATTATTTGCTAATCCTCAATTTTGTTGGAGTTAATGCGCAACAATTTGCTTTCTCTCATTTGACTGAAAGAAAGTAAAATTTTGTCGGTATAGTGTTCAGACTAAAAATAATTACTCCACAAAATATTATATGTATTTTGTTAGCACTTATGAGCCCACCTATCTAGCCAACCTAATTTATGTAAATACTATATATGGTATTTGCATAATTTATGATAGAAAAAATGTAGTACCTCATAATAATCAGTAGTCAAGTCAGCTACACATATAATACGAAATATCAGAAAAAGCTTCGTTTAAAGTGTATTGAAAAGTCGATTTCTTTACTTTTTGTTAAAAACTTCCATGGTAGGGGCAGAAGGCCCTACTGGTGTATTTTTTATAGAAAAAGATGCTTTCCAAAATGCATTAACGGATTTTGTTGATGCGTAAACAAAGAGTAATACAAGTGTCTACAATATAAGTACAATTTCGGGTATATTGTATTTTTACACTTATTGATAGTACAAATAATCGAAAGCAGGAAAGGAAGCTGTATGCTACTGCCTCATAATAAAAGGAAAAATGGTGTAAACCTGTCTCCCTTGTAGCAATCAAATTGTAATAAATGGTTATTCACATGTTATTCCCTCGTTGTCCTTCCATTATCGTAAGGAGCAGACCTAGTGAACGAAGGACTTTTATTGATCAAGAAGCATTGTGTTCAGCCGATAACCGTTTTTAAATGATACCTTTATTTCGATAATCGGTTTTCGTACCCGCAATATGAAATAAAATCATATTTATCCGCATTATTGTGTTTACAACGCGATTTTCTGTGTAACTATTGAATAGAAATAGCGTGTAGGAACATACAATGGAGTTTATGTTCCCCACAGTAAGATAGATAAGTAGATATAGCATATAGCGAACAAATACAGTAAAGCAAGCCCAAAATATATTTGGAAAGGTTTTCATGGCTATATTGTAAAATAAACCTTTTTGTTACTTTCCAAAATGAAGAGATACAGGAGATTAATGGCGTTGAATTTACAAAAACGCCAATTACTTTATAAAAACAGAAAGAGAGCCCAATTAGAATCGATTCAGATATTGCAATTTTCAATGTAGAACGTATTTTCTTTTTCTAATTCATATATTTGGATGCTGCCTAGAGGTCACTTCCTACATTCGACTTAACCAAAAATGATTTTCCGATTTTTAAATGAAGTGCATTTGTTGCAAAGTTGACATTGATATTCTAAATAGCTTAAAGCTGTTAAAAAAACACAAAACAGAATATAGTTGCACGCTATTTAAAAAAATTGGTAGTTTGTTAAATGTTTTTTTTTTTTATCAAAAAGCAAAACAATAGAAAAATCACGTAAAGTTATTAGGAATTCTGATATATTTTAAGAAATTTTATGCTAAAAGTGCTAATATTTTAAAAATTATCTTGCATAGCCATATCAAACTCAAATCTGCGTATGATTTTGGGCTGCATTTAATGACACAATAAACCATTTGTAAAAGAAATGTTAAAGGTATTCGCATTAGAAATGGAGCTTTCGAACTATATGTATATAATTTGACGGTGAATATTACAATATGAAACACCTACCTTTGTACTTCCAACCAGAATGTTAAATTATAGTGTTGAATGGGGTGTAATAATATACTCAAACTTATATATTAAAAATATATATTTCATACTTTGTATAGGTTATTACAAAATAAGTAGTTAAATATATATAATAGTAAAACTATTTTTTTATAAACCAGTAATTTAAAAATATAGAAAAAGCAAAATGGGTTCTTGTAGTAAGAAATAAAAAAAAAGGAAAATTATAAGACACTCCACGTCAAAACATTTTACAAAATTTATTTAAAATAACCGAGTATCTTGTTGTCGAAATAAATCGTTTCTTCAGTGTACAAGCATAACAAAATAAAGTACGTTTGCTTACGATGTCTGTGAAGGTATAAAATAAAAATTTTACTAAGTGACTACATACATTTCTTTTTTGAGTGTCATACGTGTCTTAATAAAAAAAAATATCGCTGTTTTCTACTTTGTGAATGGATGACAGTATAATGGATAAATGGATAAAATATATAAATCAGTTACATGTTTCAGCTAATTCTAAAGAAAATCAAAATGAATTGAAAGGAACGAATTGATTTATATGTTTAATTATTTATCCATTAAAAAATAGGCTATAATTCCATATTGTTGAGGATTTTATTGAAGAGAAGGTACTGAAGGTAAATAAAGCATGCATAAGGTTAATCTTAACTGAGGTATCCGTGGTATAAGAAAAGTTATAGGAGCCTTATCACAAAGGTTTTCAGTTTTTCTAATCTACTCAATTTTCTGCAACAAGTACAGTATGTCTTCATTGGGCATCTTTATATTATCTCTAATGTGCTCTTTCCTCTATTGGGTTATTTCAAACTGAATCCAAAAAACGGGCTATTGCTTGAGTGTTTCTGTACAAGTTAATATACTTTCATTGAGTATTTTTTCGATAATAATGTAATGGTTCTTGTAATTCACGGAAGCAGACAAACAAAGTTCTTATAGTAATTGAAAAGAGAATCTGATACAGCGCTCGGGCATGGTTGGGTTTTATAAACTAATTTATAAAAGTATAAATGAAATACGAAATTTTTGTTTTGTACAACAAATCGGCAAATGCAATACTGCTTATGAACCTACTATGCGTCAAAACTAGGCGTAAGTTGTTCTTCATCGACCGGAACCTAACAAGAATGAAATAATTAAGTTATGCGAATGTACTACCCACCTTTGGCATTCTGATGAACAGCAATTTTCGAAAATTTGTAAAAATATACAGTGTAAAATTAAATTACGCTTGCAAATTTACGCCAAAAGAAATAAATATTTCTCCAACGTGGAAATTAATATTCGATTAGCGTAAAATTACGGAAACCAACGCATTTTTCTTTGAATTAAAAACAATTATACGTTTTTCGTAGTATAACTCCACTATATACACGTTCTTAGAAAGGTGCGTGCACATATTAATTAAGAAACCGTGCGGAAATGTAGAACTATGTGAAATAATCTCCAAATTTTACATATTGTCACAGTAACTCAATTGCTTCTATTCTTAAGTAATTGATATTGTAACGTTGGTGTAGTGTATTTCCTGCGAACATTCGTTTTTAAATATAGTACCCTGGATTCACACGCGCACATCTCAACACATCGCCTACATGCATAGATGGTACTTACATGCGTTTGATCTGTTTATGTTCGTAGCGTTCATTTTATGATTCATAAAACTTAAATATAATATTATTATGCTGGTGAAAAGCGAAGAATGGTGGTTTATTTGAGTGAACGGTTTAATTGCCAATAATTTTCACATTATAAGGAATTAACGAGTTTAAAGGCGGAATGGGGAAAAGTGTTAAAACAATTGCTGACGCTGACGTACACTGTTTTGCCCGCGGTCGCGCTTTTCCTTAGAACAGATGCTATCTGAGAAGACGAAACGTCTAGCTCGTCTTCCGTAATATGCTCGAGCGACAACCTCTCTGATTTTATGGGGGTAATTAAGCCAAGGCAGCGAAATAAAACCCGACCTTTTTATCTCCACTTTACACGCAACGGTACTATTCAGTTTGTTAAGTGTATAGTTGATAGTAAATACCTTAATTGCTAAGAGATCCTTTTTTATATATTTTGAAAATCATGTTACTGATATTCTATAAACATTTACAATAATTAATAAACGTAGATATATGTACTTAAAAGCATTATTTTTTTACCGTAGATTTTTAAAATAATAAAAATAATGTGTCTCTATTAAGCTTATATAAATGTATCTGTATATAATTAAGAATTACAAATATATGCGTTTATGCCTCATGTTCCATAAATAAATTGCTTTAAATTTAAATTTAAAACTAGGTATAAATTTATTCCGAGAGAGAATGAGATAGTTCCTACACTTTTACTCGTATAGTGTTTTCAAATTTTATATTTTAATTAATTTGAATTAAGTTTTAATTCTTTTTAATGTATATAATTCATCCTTTATGTTCATTTTTGACCTATGATCTGAAATGACTCTGAAGATGGCGTTGTAGCCGAAACATGTAAGTTAATATATCTGTAACACTAATTGAGTTTCAAATTTGTTGTTTTTTTACCATTAACCATTAACTCAATTTGAACATAACCGTAGATATAAATTTATTGCAAATACCAAGCCAACTGTAAAAAACAGCAATTAAATTTCTAGAGGAGCCTCAAACTTTTAGAGTTTTCGAGTACCGGAATACTAATCCTTTGATTAATATGTAATACGGTATACATCGGGAATGAACGAGGAGGCGAAAAGCAAAAAGAGAGATGCCACTCAGGATGCATGCTTGACATGCAAAAATTAGAGCATTTATTAATAGGGTTTCAATGATGTAAACATATACAGGGTGTTCTCTTTGAGAAAGAAAAGCTATAGCTCCAGATGAAGTCTGTCTGAGTTTTCACTTGAGTAACGGACATCTGGTATATTAATGTTGAGGTATAAACACATATGAAAGTGTAAGTAGATGTGGGTACTACTATTAGAGTATTTCAAAATTTAGTTCACGAAGTTATTCGGTGTGGTAATCAAATTAAAACAGCCTTTCTCAAACAATGTAAGTTATGGCATAATTTTTAGAAAATCAAAAATATCTTGGAAATTAACGACTTTAGGCTTATCATACCTTATGGGTTCAAAATTTGCTGATATTTTTTAAAATGCAATAATAATAGGGGTACTGTATTTGAGAAAACAGAATTCAATGCTGTACCGAGGCTACGAAACAACCTATAAAAATACCGATAATTTTGCCTTATAGATAGAAAATTATAATCTTCTAACAATTTATAAAAACTTTTTTCCTATCTGTTCCTGTTTTTGAATTATAGAGGAATTCCCTCCCAGTGAAACACTCTGTATATAGTATAGTAACTATTTTTTTATTAAAAATAAATTAATAGCTAGCAGTTTTAGTTTTTACAAATTTGTGACGCTTATCAATTTGTCATAATTTACAATAAACGAACTACACAATAAAAATTTATTGTGATATATACAATAAAGTAGCTGTTGCTTTACAGTTTCTTTACGGTAACTTCATGTCTTAATTAGCCTTATGATAGCCTGTATCATAAGGCCACGAGAATAACGCTTATAATAATAATAATTATTATTATTATTATTTATAGAACATGATAGACAAAATTGATACTAACTTAAAATAGAGCAAATAGAACTGGAAACTTTTATGAAATAGTTGGCTTGATTGAAATTTTTTATGAAATAAAGGTTCTAAGATAAAAACGAAAGATACTTCAATAAACGATTTACTTCTCCTTCGTAATCTTTATGTTGTAATACTCATTTTAATAGCGTAATTTAGAATCATTTGCTATTACTTAAGTACGATAATGTCAATACTAAATGTTCAGCTAGATTTTTCTCAGAGTTTCTATTATGCAACCTTATGGTTTATTCACATGATCATAAAGGGCAGAAAAAGCATTATCAGCTTTCAGTACAAAAGAATTATATTGTAATTGGAATTCTTTGCTGATGACACCGTAACTAAAAAACTAATTAAAGCCGGTAGGCGAATCCCACACATTAATCTGATCTTTTAAGAAATAAAACCAATGTGTTTCAGCTTTATCTACGAAGAAAACTGGTTGAGTTTGCTTTCTTTTTTTAATATTTCTTACTTAAATTTTACACTGTATAATAATATTACCCATTAATATTAATTAATTGATTAAATAAATTTATAAAATTGTAATTAGTAATATTAACTGAAAGCAGAAAGTTTAATATCATATAAAATTTAAGGCCTTCAACAGAATGTGGCCCTTCCAGCGGCCATGCAAATGAGTAAGATAAAAACGGATATTATTAATAAAATCACAGCATCCTGCTGCAGCGTATTCTATTAGTAGCATTTATTGTAATGGCCGCAAGCGTACATTTTACATATTTAAAGGCAACAGTCGCTATCCTGTAGATCGTAACTTACTGGCAGCTGCCATATTAGCATTAGAAGTGGGACTAATATTTTCTACTTACGAATATAGTCAAGACAGGGATTAGCTTTGGCAGGATTTAATGCAATTATATTTGATATGGTAAACAATCGTCAAGATGAGGTGAAAATATAAAATAGGACGTGAAGATTAAAAGTAATCTAAAATTTAAATTATTATGCGCTATGCATGAGGCAATTTAAATAAGCAATTACTTAATATTCTACACGGACTGTCCAGGAACAATGCATGAGAGATATTTTAAGTTTTTTTTTTTTTATATATCAGTAGATTTGGCAGTTGGAAAATGCCAAACCTCTAACATCTAATGTTCTAATAAATTTTAGGACAGGTGCTTTTTTTGCTATTTTTAATTGGCGATTTTGCTACAGTAACAGTTAATAATTTCTCAAATTTAAATTAAAATATTCAAGGGATATATTATGCAAATTATTATTATGCAATAGATAGCGCAATAAATTTAATATTTAAATAAACGTTGAAGTTGATTATCGTTTTAAACGTAAAGAATCCATTAAATATAAATAGTAATGGTTCAAGATTGTGCATTAGATAGTTATTGTAATATTAGATGTCTAGATAAATCAGTGCCACTATAAATAGGAGATTGCGTCGTAATATTTCGCGCGAATTACTCCAAGCTATTTATAGGTCCGTTTTGGTCGTAAAAGCGAGATATATGGAGCTGAGCAGACAGGAAGAAGTACTTTTGACTAGTTTTAACCTTGTATTGCCATGAAGATTTTAGTTCGGAATAACATTGGGAGCAATAACATTTAACGACTTGTTTTGTCAAATGCTTTGAACATAAAGTTTAGGTGGCTGAAATACATGGAATTACCACAATCAAACTGCTTAAATTTGTTATTTTATGTATAATTACGGAATAATTAAAATTTAGAATCTTCCAGGCATTCCATAATAATATAACTATTACGCAATTATCGACACCTTTAAACAGCTTTAAAAAATCTCATTTACAGCGCTGTTATCACATTAACCGACATACACTGAAAATTAACACCTTCGACTTATTATAATGTACTTCAAAATTACCAACAATACCAACCGAAATATCTATTTTATAACAAACGCTATTTCAGTGAGTATACGCTTAAAACGTTTTTAACCCACTTGACAACCTAATTTACAGCGGCGTAACAGCAACATTAAAGATTATAAGCTGTTAAAATTAGACACTGCCAGCGAAATATGGTAGACGAATATAAAAATACTTTCACGATTATATTTTTAAATACCAAATGACTTACTGAAGTGCTTATTGTATCAACGATGCATGAGTTAAATATTTACAGGAAATTACGTGATGGCCATTCCAGGTAGAATACATTCTAGATTCGAGGTAAAGGATAGATTACCCTCTGTAAACGAAAATTTTGAAGGTTATAGCTACGTTTTATCCATTAGATAGAAGTAGGTACGTTCGAAAAAGCACGCGGGTGTAAAAAATAAAGGGTTAAAAAGTAACGACACGGTTCGTTGTGCCCCTAATATTTCAATGACGTTGAAACGTCAATTGTACATAAAGGGTTGCTGGTGTCTATTGCTTTTTTTTACCGCTGTCAGTTTGTTTTATTGTCATTTGTACAAGGCTAACTTCTACTTTAGCAGACATTTACGAAATCGTCTCCGCTTTAAATGACAATGTAGTTTATATAAAAGTAATTTTGGGAAAATCAGATGAAAGTAATTATAGTTTATTTATTAATAACCATCTTAAAATCATTGTTCAGTCAAACGCCAGTATATCATGCTTGAATAGATCTGCGGAAAATCTGTTTATGTCGAAGTTGATGTAGTCTAAATGTGTTAGGTTGCACAAATTATGGGGTAAATTTTATACTGAATGCTTTAAAAAGTAACTAAAACAGCAGTTAGGCGAACCCCGTTTTAGGAGATAAGTTTCAAGTTTAAATTTGTTGTTAAGGAATATTACACTTAGATTAATATCTTCTTTTCTCTCACGGCAGGAGTAATTTATCGTGACACACCTTGTGGAGTAATATTACATATAAATATATTACTAGTACGGGACCCATTACTCCTTGCCTCAGTCTTCATGGGCGAAATCATAAGAGAGTGCCATCTTAAAACAGAGAAACTGCAAATAGGGTATCGAAATCTACAGCCCATATTTATATCCGAATGTGCATTTGCTGACGACATTATAATAATGGCGGAGAGTGAAAATCGTCTGCAAAATAATTTAGCAATCGGGAATTTAGTACTGACAGAGAACGGAATGAAAATAAATGTAAATAAAACAAAAGTGATGGTAATAGCAAAAGAAAAACAACGAGTGCACATGTAGATTGATGGAATAACAATTGAACAGGTGGAGCAGTTTAGTTACCTAATAGCAGTAATAATAGATGACCAGGGAAAACAAGAAAGAGATATTATACGCAGAATAGAAAATGGCAATGAATAAAAGTTATAAATAAAAAAGAAATATCAGTAAAAACAAAAATGAATGTGTATAAGTTCATATATAGACCAGTATTGATGACATACGGTTGTGAGTCGTGGGTATTAACAACTAGAATGAAGGGAAAATTGGAAGCAATGGAGATGAAGTACCTGAGAGGAGCCAGAGGAATTACATTGAGAGATCGAATACGTGGCAGCCAAACAGGAGAAGAATTAGGAATTAAACCATATCCAAATTTATAGAAGAAAGACAGTTGAGTTGGTGGGAACATTTGTGCAGGATAGACCCGAATAAACCGGCCAGACAAGTATGGGAAGCACGCACGATAGGGAAAAGAAGTAGAGGACGACCACAAAAAAACTGGGATGACTTCCCCTATCACGGAAGTGTTCACGAAGAAGCGAGAAACATGGTCACCTGCAAAAGTATTAGGGATAGAAAAAAAGAGATTTTGTATATTTTGGGTAAATTTTATAGTTTGATTTGGAAAATAGAATTAATAATTAGTTTAGGACAATTTGTACTATAAGTTAATAGATGTATATGATGTGTAATATTTGTTTTAGCCCTACACCGCAAAGGTAGCAGAGATATTGATTATATAATAGCATATATGTTACTAGTCGCCGTAAATTAATTTATTTTTCGGAGGCTAAAATTAATCATTGATAGAACACTTCCAATTATTATGAAGTATGACCATATAAGTCATAAGTTGAAAGAGTTGCTTGCGTTTCTACCATACTATCGTTAGAACTCAATCACCGCATTATTTATTTGAAGGAAACAATCAAAACGGATGTGCATAACCTTAACCTAACACATAAAGGCCCATTTAAGCTTGGTATCCACTGACCCGCGCCGAACGCGTTGCAAGAGCTGCACGAATGGCATAGGTGGATTCTTTTCAAAAAAAAGTGACGGCAATAAGATTCGTGCGGCGCGGCCTAGTGAACGCATTAACATTTATTCTTTGGAAAAGAATCCATTTATGCCATTCGTGCGGCACTTGCGGCGCGTTCGGCGCGGGTCAGTGGACATCTAGCCTTACACGACCTTTTTACCTCATGGAGCTTTTTAAACGTTCATTTCCTTATTTGCACAATATTACAATTAACAGTTAACAGTTAACAAAGGCTCTTAATGGGTCCAGTTTCGGAAGAAGGTTGCTTGTTCATCTATTTACCACTTATGCGCCATTTGTATTCTACTCGTCGGATTAAGCACAAGTGTAATTTTTCTTTATTGGTATGCATACACATATTTTTGTGTGATATCTAAGAATTCTGTTTTTGTGAATAGATAGATTCCAAAATTTATTAGCGGTAACACTAAAAAAGCGGAAATATTACTCAATTTTAGAGCGACTTAAATGCTTTTCTACACATTTGATAATGGTAAATTTACACTGCCACAAACTCATTCCGACATCGGAGCGTTTGACAGGAAACGAATTTCTGGGTTCCCTGGCAACCGAAAGCGTTGATTTTACCTTCGTTTTTTTTTTTCTGTTTGCACTTTTTAATAATAACCATGCTTACATTAGATTCTTTTACATTGTTGTGCCGAAATTATTAACTTTTGTAATAGGTAAATCATTGTCCCAATAATAGAAATAATTGTGTCATTAGGTATTGAATTATTTTTACTTATAGACAAAAAAGTACATAAATGTACACATTTAAAACATAACCATACACAACTAATTTTCTGATTAAAAGTTCTTCCTGCTAACAATAAGCAATAACCTTATATAATATTAAATATGCACCAAATGCACAGTTCCTTACAGACTTGCAGTAGTTTTGCTTATTATCACAAAATAACGAAAGTTTGAGATACCCAGCTCGATAAAAAAGAAATATAATAATAAGGTGCATAAATCAACTAAAAAAAATATACTAGCTTCACTAAAGGAAACTAAAATCTTCCGGTTTAATTTTGAATGACATGATGTTAGGTATTTTATTGATTTTAAATTCGGATTTAATAAATAAAGGATCCCTCAGAAGTAATTAAGTTATTAACATCACAATAGAAGGACTATAACGATATATTTTACATGCAATTCAAAATAAGTGTAATGTTAATTCATCTCAATATGACATACATCATACCTACTAACAAGGATATGGACGTTAATACGAACATGCTTGCACGAAATACAAACCTGCCCAAATGACAAAGCCTTGGGGTACAACTTCACATTAAAAATTGTTATGCTCATACATATTACAAAAAAATAATAATAATAGTAATAAGGGACTGTATGCTCAAACTTTATTTAGCCTTAAAACTTCACAGTGTAATAAGATTTTGTCTTTATAGGTACCTTTTATTTATTTTCCATTAATTTTTCAAAATACGCAAATATTAATTAGGTCTGTAAACAGGTAACTATTTTATTTTGTAGTGATACCAATTTAATTAATAGTATAGTAATTATGTGTAATAGGTATTAATCTCTATAACGTTTTCACTTTCCAAATCTGCAGTGTTTGAAATTCGAAACAGTACCTGATTATTTAAAGCGGCATTTTCGCACGCATCTTCTGTGTGCATTATAAAATATAACCACCACACATCTGTTCCATATTACAGGGTGGTTTGCCAATAGTTTTGCACGAAGACGGCTAAAAGATAAACCACAACGTTTTGCAACCGATATTCCAAGAGATAATACAACCCTTTGCGTCCACAAAACAACAAAGGATGTTATTGAGCTTGACCGTTTTATGGGATTCGGTTTGGAGGTCGACACTTCATTCTACGCTACATGTATCGAGAAAGGGTTTTTTATGGTTTCCTGAAAAAGTAGAAAAACATGGTAACACATTCAAGTCAATTCGGTACTAGTTTTTTTAACCCTTCGGTAAAGGGGCAATAAAACTATTAACTTATTGTCTAACGCTAGTAATCCTTGGAGACCGGGGACGCAATTTATTTTATAGGTGCAAATAATTGTAAAACTGAACTACGGCGGGCGACTATCTTTTTCTCTCCTCTTAGAGTAATTCTTAGTTTAAATTTACGTCGTGCAGAGTAGTGATGCTAAAAAAATCACGTAACAAATTGTAAATATCAGCTTATATCAAGCAAGCAGTGACGAAAGAACTCATAAGCATTTTCCTTTGTATTAGTTCGAGTATATACAATTTCCAAATGAATGTGAAGTGTCTACTGGAGTATTTAATTTCATTATTTGCACTGTTCTTTATTAAAGACACTCCCATATTTTTATTGGCGGTCGAAAACCGGGCTAAAAAACAGAAGCGACAGTTATATAATCAACAAATGAACTTTTATTTGCTATGTTTGGTTTACTGATAGTTTTGTCTAAAGCTTTTAACGCTATTGTGACTGAAAAATACTTTAATGTTCGTTTTGGTTTAGAAGCAGTTTACTTATACATCTTTTTAAATTGTTGCATATCAAACCCATCGTTGCACATTGCTTATTGCTATTTATACTAGTATATCGTCAATAACTTTTTTTTTTATATTATTAAAGTAAATTTTACTATGGAAGTCAATAACTTAATTTTTTTTTAAATAGGTTCAGTGGATTATTTACTGAATGATAATAAAACAGCTTCTTAAAAATTTTGTAAAACGTTTCGGCTATTTTAATTAAGTTAAGTCTTTTAACTTCAGGCCTATACTTGCGGCTTGTTATGCATAAAATTAACAAGCTCCAAGTATAGGCCTGAAGTTATAAAAACAATTAAATTACTATTGACCAACAATGAATATCCTGAATTTTTCATTAATTGTATAATAAAACAAAAATTATACAAAATATATAACCTAACAAAGATCCAAAAACTTAATGATAATAAAATAACAAAATTCATTGCAATCCCATATATCGAAACATCATCTGAAAAACATAATCAAATCATTAAACCTTATAAAATTCAAGTTACATACAAAAGTCATAACACTCTTCAACCTGTTTCACATAATTAAAAGTAAAAACACCATACTTTAAACTTTAAATTTACATGTTATATATAAAATCCCGTGCAGTAATTGCAAAGGTGTGTATGTTGGACAAACAAAATAATATCTTAGAAATCGTATCCAAAATCATAAATCTTCTACAGATTTAACAGCTTTAAAAAAACTTCAACAACACTAAAATTCTCGCCAAAGAAAAAAACTATTATACTAGAAATATTTTGGAAAAGATTTATATTATAAAAGATAAAAATAATACAAATGATCCTACTGACATTGCCTTTCTATACGTCGGTACTATAATTTTCCACTCAATCCTTGTATATCTTTATCGTTTAACATTTAAAATTTTTCCTCAGTACTTTAAAATAATTCTTAAAAAAAATTTACGTGTTTGTTGTATCTCCCAATGAAATTCAAATGCTTGTAAACTTTTATATGTTGTTGTTATTGTCCCATATACAATTTTATTTTATTTATACTAAAATTTTAGTATGTTGTTCTTATTAGTAATTTAACACAACAACGCAATGTTGTGAAAAACTTTAAAACAATTAATAACCAATGTAATATATCATAATCGATTAATTTTCGCTATATAAAAAAAAATGTTTCTTGTTATAATTATTTTTAGTAATTGAAAAAGTCTTATTAAAATAGTCGAAACGTTTTACAAGATTAAAGAAACTGTCTTATTATCATCATCAAAAGAAAGATAACTTTATTATGGCTACGAAAAATATTAACCAAGAAATAATTGAAGAACTGATTTACATCAACTACTAATGTTTCAAAAAAATAATTTTCAAACATGTAGATATCTCTTAAGTACGACGTATGAACGGTACCGAGTTTTACAAGTATAAGCAATAAATAAATAAAGAAGATATGAACGCACATGAATATAAGAAGAAAAAAAACAGAAATATGTTAAAAAATCGCTGGAAGTGTATATCTTTAAATCTTTTCTATCAAACAGCTCCAAAAATTCTTAAGCTAAAGAACTGTTTTTTTGTGTCTTTACTTCCTTGATTCTGTAGGTTTTCTGCAGCATTACTAACCACAAAATTACTATCGATAACAAAATAGTGAATACGATCGGGAAAATTAATGAAAAAGAATACACTGACACACGGTTTCAGTTTTTCTGCTCCGTGAAAAACTGTGTTTTTTTAAGCATTTCGCTCTTTTTTCAGAAACTAATGGAAATAGTGACATGAGCCTGCCTTCTGTTTGCTTGTTACAAGCATTATTTTAAGTTAGATTACACTGAAGGAAACTTGTGAAAATTATTGTTTCTGAGGAAGAAATTCTAAGTTCGCCATTTTCTGTTCTTTTTTCCGTTTTCGTATGTACCACTTACGTTTTCACCTAGCAGAGTTATTCAATCAATTAATTCAATGTAAAACAAAATGAGAGCTTCTTTTCAATCCCATCGACAACGCTCAAACGTGATACTTTTTGAGAAGTCGAATCGACTAGTGTAAACAGAAGTTTTCAATTATCCACGGTTTCCTAGTTTTTTTTTATCGTATATACAAAATTACTGAATGTACTGTGTACTTTTCAATCTTTATTCAAAATATCAACTAATACAGCACGTTTCGATTTGTATTCAAACCATCTTCAAGTGTCTGAAGTAATGAAATGATATGTTAATGAGAAAAATAAATTATTAAATTATTGAACATAAACTAATATTTACTACAACGTTAATTTCTAGAAAATAAAAATCTGATTTGTCAATATAATTCTAAGTATCATAAATGTGTGGATTTATACAACAATATTATATTTCGTTTTATTTTAAACACTGTATGACAAATGAAGAACACAGTTGTAATGAACATAGATATAACTATAGAGTAACCACGAGTAATAGTTGAATAATATGACGTGTAAAGTTGGTTTATTTCTTTTTTGCGGGAGGAAATCATTAATGGACAGCATTGCCTACTAGAGTCTACTGCGAATATTAATATTTTTATATAAATCAACACATTTACCGTGAACATAATGTCTAGAACTTATTAATTATTAGCATATCATTTTATATCCCGTTCAGACCATAATAGATATGTTGAATAAAGATTGGAAAGAACACGTTGCATTCAGTAGGTTTATATATTTATTATTATATTTTATTATAAGACTTATTATTTCTTGAATTTAATTTTTATGCATTGCAGTCTTTCTGTTATTTTTAAATGTAGACTTACTTGGTAGGTATTATTATAGATATATTCCTCACAAACACCCCTGTAATAGTTCAGTGCCGCAAGGGGTCTCCACTATTGCAAGGGCCGCAAGTACGAACTTCGCTCTGGTCAATAACGGCAACTGTTTTTTTTCCGTGGCCGTAATGATAATTAGAGGGGGGATTTGGCTCTACGGGGCTGCCTGATAAGCAATAAATTGCTTAGGCTTTATCTTGATTTTTCATCATCTCTGAAAAACATTAACATGTTTTTGTCAGTTTAAAGTCTTTTGCTTGTCTCAACTGGAAGAATTCAGCTTGTAATTAGACACAGCCCTTAAGTTCTCCGATTTAGGTGTGCACAAAGTGAAGTTCAACTGATACATCGCATTTTTACCTTTTGCAGAAAGTTAGTAGCTCCTGCAAGGTTTCTTGGGAGTTTTCCGGGCGAGAGCTTTTTGGAAATACTTACAAAGAAATCTTGTGGTTTCTTTTCTCCAAGGTTCAGTTTATCCTTAAATGTAACATCTTTTAAAATATACTTAACCCGAGGCTCAACAAACACCCCGTTTCTTGTCTTATAGTCACCAAGATTGGGACATCTTTCGTTTTAAGTAAGCAAATCTCCACACGTCTTTGTTCATCCCTTTGAAAACAAAAATTATTGGGCTGACCTTTATATGAGAGAGAAGCAATAGCAAACTCAAAGAGTTTAAATTTGCACATTTACATCATCATAGGAATACATTGTTTGTTAAGTATATTAAATTCTGTGCGTAGTATACAAAAGTCTTTTCTATACGAAATAGGAAATTTGTGAAAAAAAAACAAAGGCTGCTTAAAGAGGAATTTTGTACATGTATTCAACTCGAAAGAACAGTGCTTTTTTCACATAGCTAATTATATATTATTATTATATCAAATCGGTCATCCACACCTTTAAATGGGGAAGCAATATTATTCTTGCCACTGGAATGGAAATACTGCATTGTGCAACTGAAATCAATCTAATGGTTTATGAAAATAAGTGGATCCATATTGCAACAAACAACACAATCAAGATTGGTTTGGGCATGTATTCGAGAACTGACAAGCCTGACAACAAAGTCACTATATTGTAGGTACTTGGACATTAGACAATCGAAGGAAATGAAAATCTGATAAATTAGCAAGAAAGGAATCATCGGCTTCATGTGTAGGCTCAGGATCTGTTCTAGGAATATCCAAAAAAGTAGTACGAGAGTAACTAAGGAGTTGGGTCAAAGAGATATACAAGACACTGGAATAATACAATCAGGCAAATTTATGGGAATACCTTTATTAAGGGACCATCAAAAAGAAGACCAAAGAACTATTGCAGCTCGGTAGGAGTCACCGTCGCACCGTAACAGATCTCTTAACAGGACACTGTACACTGAAAACACACATCTGCAGAAACTTGAGATCAACACTGGAGATATCAACTGCAGATTATGTAATGATATTACAGAAAACGCGTACCACATCTGCATGAATGCCAGGCTCTGGATGCAAAAAACAGACAATTTTTGGCAAGCCAAAAATGAACCCACACGATTACTTCAATCAATCAACCAGCAACCTGCACAGACTAGTGCAGAGCACTATAGGATCTTGGAATGGCCGGTATTATTTATTTATATTTATTTATTATAATTTATTTAAATATGAAAAGCCAAGAGGCTGCAGTATTGCCAGAAACTCCATGTCTGACAAAAACAAATTAGAAATACTGCACACATATCATTGGTATTAATAGCTACAACCAGTTTTTGTACATAAGTTTATGTCGCTATTTAAAGCTGTATATCTAAAGGTCAATTATCTCACTTGCGTCTAACTTACATTGGCTGTATGATAAATATGTTTATGTATTTATGAGAGAAATCATAGCATATATATATATAATCATAGCAGACGACATGTCTGGAATATGTTTCAAACCTGCTTTTTGCTGTATATTCCAATTATTATGAGAATATTAAGTAAAGTATTTATTTTTAAATATTCAAGCATATTTTGTATAATATAGATGCTCTAGGATTATTCAAAGGAAAGTCCTAAAGCTTATCTGAAAATTATTATTGCTCGAAAATTAGGTCATTTAATTCGTACTGCTGTGTACTGAATGTACAAAAATGAACTTGCAAAATGAATTTTAAAAATGAAAATTAAATCAGCTAGCTCAACGGATAAAAATTTAAAAGGACGCAAAAGAACAATTAATCTCAGAGTTACCCTCGCGAATCAAAACTTGAATCTAACCACGAAAAGTAAAATATGAGTGAATGAAATCTGACTTTCTTAATTACCCCAAAAATTGAAAAGGTTTAATAAAATAAAAGAACAGAATTTTGAATGACGCTAATTCGCAATCAAAAATTTATCATAAAAAAAACAAGTTAATTACAATTTTGTAGAAAAAAAAAACCGTGAGCAGAGGGTTCTGGCTTAAATCAAAAACTGCACGAGATTCTAAAATTACAATAGGACAATGCTATTTCCTATATCAAAGCAAAAGATTAATTAGTTCAGGAAGATAATTCTTTTTTTCAATACAATTCACCTGGTTTCAACAAAAACACACTAAATTAAACGTGGACAATTACTAGTAATTAACAAAAGAAAAATCTAAATGCAAGCACAAAGCTTCTACTCACCCAAACCGAGGTGATAGACAATTAAAAACGAAAAACTAACTCTTTAAATTAAAATATCTTCCCGAACAAAAATAATAATAATAATAATGATCTTACATCTATAGTGTGTAATATAATAACAATTATTATACGAATTCCTTGATGGACGAAATAAAATTCAAATAAAACGAATCAAATCTCTAAATCAAAAGTATTAACAAAATGACAGCAAACAAGTTAGAAATACATGTACTCACGCTCTCGTCTACTTAGGAACTGAGTTACAAGGTTGAACAGTCATATACATAAAATCCTACTCTCGACTACGTAAAACGCAGCCGCACAAATCACCGACTAAAACAACTAGAATAGGCCCTAACTATACAAAGCGAACGCTAGACATTTAAATAAATGAAATTTAAAAAAACTTAACACTTAAATAAATAAATTAAACAATTAACTCATTAACTTAACCTTATATAAAAATCTTATATTATCTATATCTGTGAAAATTCTCTCGAAACATTGACAAAGGCTGAACGGAGTAAACATGACAAAATCTGAATTTGCGAAAAACCCGGTGCCAGTCCACAGCACCATTAAGATGCAAAATAAAGTAGATTTTATCTAAATATAATGTATGTACCAGCATCAATATACTATATATCTTCGTAACCGTTCGATGTAGCAAATTTTTTTACTAATGCTAACAATAAATTATGTATGTTTCTATATTATTTTCTATATTTATTGCAATATCATCAAGGAATCTGATGTAAAACACTTACAGAAGCTTTCTTATCCAGGTGTTTAATTTTTGATATGCTCCTTTCGTAAAATGTACGTAGAAACTTTCTTTTTATTCTTATTCTTAACCAAGACTTGCAGTCGCGTTTGCTAAGGCTACCTAACCCAAATATCAAATATGAATACTGTAGAATATTTCGTTCTTGAGATATAAGAAAAAAGAAAGGTTGTGCAAGGAACATTTTGGGATGGCTGTAATCTCTGTATATGATAGTTTTGGAAAAAAATTCAAAAACAGTATGCACCACTGATCTCCTTATTAAACCAAAATATCTGAATTGTCAACATTTTCCTTTTTAGTTCAGATCAATATCTCTTCTAGTTCCAAAGATATCGTTGAAAATGCGTTTTAGGAGTGTAACTTTAGGAGTCTGTATCTCCCCTGCAAGTGAATACCAGCAGCCAAAAAAAAAATACGGGTCGATTATTTTTCACTGCTCTATATCAAAATCCAAGGTGAGCAGTTGGGTGACTTCAATTTAATATAGAAAGAAATGTAGGTTTGGTTTTTCAATAGATGAGTTTTGTTATATTAAATTTGAATAAAAATATTTTTCAAAATATGAAAACAAATATAGTAGAATAACGTTAATAAATTTTACTTTATTTATGATTTTATCTCGAAGGAATAGCAACGGAATGCCTACCCCATTTTCTCGCATCTCCACTTCAAAGATTATCTTCGTGCTAGGTATATCGATTCTGACCCTCCCTGCACTTTAATGAAAAACATTCTTTTCCGTTAGCAATGGTAGCAGAAAAGATAGCTCTTCATCCGAAACGGTTGGTACAATCTTTTATTCCGGATCGTTCTACAATCTTGTAAAAAAAACAAAATTGGTCTGAAGTTGATTCATGAGTATCAAAAAAATCCAATTAATATATTCACGTTTATGGAGCGAACTTACGGCACAGAGGGAAGGTGGTTTCAAATTTACGATTATGCGGGGCTACAATCAGAATTAAATGGGGAAGAAAACGGGATCGTGAAGGAGCTCAACATCTTTCCGGTATCGATTGTGGTGTTATTGCGTTACCTCTCGTTTACGGTGAGCACGAGTTTAGCATTGAATTTTCGAATTCTCGAGAATATGTATAAAAAATGCCCTTTAACTTTTGCACTATAAATTTTCGATTGTCTGGGTTAAAATAAAAAAAATAGAATAGATAAAACCACATATTTGGACACAGCCTTGAAAGATCCAAACATTATCTGGTATTTCTTTCTGAAAGTTCTTACTCTAACTCTATACTTACAGAGAGGGTTGTAATAAATTACGCATTTATATCTTCACTACACATAATACCCAACATAAGCTAAATCTGCTAGTAGTACACACTACCCATTCCTAATGAACGCTTAAATTCCAGATACATTGTAACTAAACTACACGTAGCCCCAGATTGCGTGAACAGCTGCCCTTGACTAATAAGAAATATTGCTTGAATATATTAAATAATTTACCATAACACCGTAACGTCTTAGCTCCCAACTTCGACGTTACATAAGAGAAACACTTGGTGGCATATGCCTCCGTGGCGGATTTACTCGATATAAATAATGAATGAGGGTCGTTGTGCGTTCGCTGTAACAATACTGCACATATTTGCCAATATTTTTGGTAATACAGAACTGATTTCAGGAATCAACTAAGTTCTCCCTTCATGTAAGTTTTAATTGATGTTGGCGTAAACTTTCGAAAGTTTTTGAGAGGGGATAAACGATGCAGACGTCTTTATAGTGCAAACTTTGACGTTTAAAGTTCAGAGACTGTAATATTAATAAATAAGCAGCTAAATGAACAAGAGATGGAACTAGTTTTTAAATGGCAATGCAGTATCTTTCTTTGTAGAAATAATACCTACAATGTAGGTAATAAATAGAGTTGGGCAATTGTCCGGCGGAGAAGATACGTATTGCGACGCGGGCCTCAAATAATGTAATATAAATGAAGCAGATCAATTGTATTATTGTAATTTAGTGTGTATTTATAAAACATAAATCATACACTGAGAAAAATGAAAATGTCGGCACAACAAAAATTATTATTTTTAACTTTTTGCATTCACTCAACCAGATTTCATTTAAATCAGCACACTTAAATTTTATTGCAAAACAGTAACCTCATCGCAAGAAAACGCATATTTTAGTTGAATTACATATGTTAAGTCAAACAATTATTTGCTTTAACCGTCAGTGGAACTACACAAAATTAGTTAATTGAATACATGTGCGGCCGATTTGAACAACCTTTTATTTTAATTCAACATTAAGATTATTGGATGAACCACAATTGTAGATTGATTCAACAACACTAGTGCAACTAATTCTGCGTAATTGATTTAAACATTCCGGTTTGAGCATATTTAAATGCAAAAATTTGTTGAGTGAACCAATTATTGGTTGAATCAACACATCTTTTTTTCTCGGTGTAGTAATAGAGTTGTGCAAATTTTCCTTGGGGACAAAATCGGACAAAGCAGGCGAACAAACGGGCAACCTTGCGATCCATTCGCATTTTATATCACTACATATTTAGATAAAATAAAAAAAAATACATTTTATAAGAAAAACAGGCGCTGTTGACTGACTTGCAACTCTACGGTTCATCTGCTTTATTGGGGTACATGAGTTGGAGCGCACATTCTGAATACGTACCTGCCGCACCGGAAAATTTGCCCAACTCTAGTAATAAACGGTGATTATGTTTATTTGAGAAGCATTTTCTTGTTGTGAACGATTAGGTCTGGTATTCTTGTATAAAATAAAGAAACATTGTTTTTTGTCCCCGATACAGAAATTAAATGAAATACATATGTATAAGACCTTTCGATTTCTTGAGTAACTCTTCTTCTATTGTAAAAACAGAAAAGTTGAAATGAATTAATTTTGAATTTCTTTTTCGTTCTAACATGAAATTTTAATGTTTCATATAAGGATTGTTTTATAAATTGTGGGGTCAATTTTAGTTTTTGCTTAAATATGAAAATGGTTACTAATTTTTTAGAAGATGATTTAAAAAAATGTATTGTATACAAATGTTTGATTTTGAGTTATTTCGTGTTCTTTGAAGCTGTAGGATTTTTTCTATATTTGCTATGTTCTTTTATTCTGTTTTCTTAGGTATTGCATTATATATACACAATGTTGACAATTTATTTAGAATACTATACATTACGTTTTATTTTTTTTAATTTAAATTTTGTATAGATTTTGTTTTTATTTGGTATTTTATTAAGGTTTGAAAATTCCATTTTCGTTTTTTTATATATTTTGTAGTTGTTTATGTTTCTTGTGGATTTGTTAATAATCAAACCGGAATGTTCTTTGTTTATTTAATTAATAATGCAAATTTGTATAGTAATTAATATGATTTAAAATATTTTCTGTTTTATTACTAGCGTCAACAATAGTAGTATCATTATAATCGAATCGGTGAGTTGGAAAAGGGAACATGTCACATAGTTATGTCATAAGACATGTTCTCTTTTCCAACTCACCAATTCAATCATAAAATGTATAATTTAAATTTATAAACATAAAAAAATAATTAATCACTAAATAGGCGCACAATACTTCTCTAAACTACACAATTTCATTCTATAGTTAAATATGATTTTTAAAAATTCTTAAAAATTCTTTTACTAAAAAATTTAATTATTTTTTTTCATATTTAACCAAAAAAAAATTGACACAACAACACGATTTGTACATAAAACATAAAATTATGTTTTATACATTCATATGAAAAAAAAATATATCAACAATACAACAATACTTATGTTATAAGTATTTATGTTTGTTATCCGTGACTTATTCTAATAATTTTAATTATTTCTTCGTGGTGGTAGCGGTTTTTTAAGTAATAAACCATAATGAAATATATATGACGTTTCGCTATAGTATACTACAGCTTTATTAATTTTGTTGTAATGGTGCTCAAATTAATAAAGTTGTATACTATAGCGAAACGTCGAAGATATTTCATTTACTTAAGATTTATTACTTTCGCTACCACCAAGAAGAAATAATCCAAACAATAGTTATTTACCTTAGAGTGCGGTGGGTGTCATTGGCTGCGTTCAGGGAGTTACGGTGCCGCCAGCGCTGAGCTCCGCTAGATCGAGCGGCGTCCTGAACGCGACCGCTAGTTCCAGCGCTGGGGCTAGCGGTCGCCATCTAATATAAATATGGCGACCGCTAGATCATCCAGTGGAAAGTGGGGGTAACCGGCAAACATTCAAATATGAATTTGTAGAGCGTGTAAACTACATGAAATCGTCAAGTGATTGTGGTAACACTAGCTTTTTATTTTATTTTTTGATTAATTATGCGTATTTTGCATCGGAAGTAACTATAGCATGAGAACAAATGCCGTGCGCTTTACCGCACTAGGGCAGTAAAATGAACCTTATGTTGCAATCGCTGACAGGTAATGCTGTATTTACAGTTGAGCAGGTAAAAAAAATTATTTAAATATTTCATGTTAGTTTTTACTTTTTTTACAATTTCTAAGACAAAGAAGCGATATTTTTTCAATTATTATTGTTGAGAATTAAAAATCAAGAAAACCTCAAAATGTAGGAAGGTTTGGTTAAGATAACAATGATTCTAAATTAGGTTCTCCTGTATAACATTTATTTATAAATTTTCGGGAAATCATGCAAGGATTTCTTTATTAAACACTGCAGATAGGCCTTTAGTTTATTGATCCAAAAAAATCAGAAATCTCAAAGTCCAGCTGAATTGCCAGCTATAGTTAATTCATTGTTTTTTTTAGGAATTTGTTAAAAGGTCATCAATAATAATCAAAATCATATCCTATAACAAAAATAAAAATATTTCATGCATTAAATACCCCGTTGCTGTTAAACACTCAAAGGGCTCAGATATTCAATCATTCCTGATTTAAAATTAAAAGGGAGTCCTAATGACTGACATGAGAGTTATCCTTGCATCAACAATTTAGCAACAAAGAAAATAGTAGTCTGCTTGAGGGATTGATTCATCTTAGTTCAAAGGATTTTACTAAATAGCTGGATACAAAATATATTCTTCGCCTGCGCAATGGTTTCATATGTGTAAATGGTTTATAATCTACCAATGAAAGGATACGGTAGGGGTTTCACAATTTCTTTTTTGGTGAATGAAGGTAAATGCTTATTAATCACAGTATTGTTAGTACAAAATATCGAAATAAGCAGAGAAGCCAGGATGGACATTGTTATTACCTTTACTATTCAGCAACGAGCAAAAAAAAAATGGAATGAAAATTGGAGTTGTTTGAGAATGTATTGGTGTTGTTCAGGGTTCAGAGACGAACAGAAAAGGTTGGATGAGCTTTGGCATTGTTCAGAATGTATTAGTGTTGGTAGTAAATACGTCCAAGAGATCGGTATTAGTATTGTTCTGAATCAGTAGAAGGTGTGGGATAGATAGTTGTGTATTTCAGAATGCTTTTAAATAGTAATCCAACCGGAAAAAAGAGGAGCGCCACGAGAGGCGGGTCCAATTTTCTATAAAATGGTACGTTCAAGGTAAATACCGAGACAACTTAAGATGTGCAGCTACGGGTTATTTTTGGTTTGCAAAACTACACTGGTCCACTGTCTCAGAAGCTTCTGCACATGGCTCGAGTAACGATAACGGCGCGAAACTTGTACTTGCTAGATACCTACTGTGGTTTGTTGGAAGTTGTGTCATATATATCTATTACTTAGTTATATCTATCTAAATTATATATTTTGTTGTGCATTATACACATTACATATGAAAAAAAAATGTATAAGAAACAATAATTAGTGTGTAGGTCAATTTATACTCTTTTCATGATCCATATTAAAATAACGAAATATCTCACTTTGGGGTTACTACAATTTACATCAAATTCGAAGAACTACTTAGCAACACACTTGATCGCAAATACTAATATTCCATCAACTAGTTATTTATTTATCGTATGGAAATGCACAAAATATAAAAGTGTGCCAAGTTGTTTGTCAATAATGGAATTCAATCCTATGATGTATCTCGCTGCTATGTTTACCGCATTCGTAAATGAAATATCTGATAACAAACGTTGAATGAAATATCTATCGTGGCAAGCCAGTCATAACCAAACACTTTAAGGAAGGAGCCATACATAGAAATGAGGCCCTGTGACCACAAGTTTGTGCGAATGTGACTACGCTCCGCGCTTTCAACTGACACCCTTACCTATGATATCTATGTCACCGAATTGGTAACAGGTAAGCGACGTTTACTGTGATTTTCAGCAGCATCAATCCACTGACTGCAAACAAAAAACCTTAAGCGATTATGGCGCCCTCTTACTACGTCTTATCCCATGAAAGACAAAGTTAGCGATATCTAAAAATTTATACGTTAAACAAAGATACCAAACGCTTTCGATTATTCCGAACCTCTTTCTTGAACTGGTTTCACGTTTCGTATTGTCTCTGTAAACACGGGCATTTTGTATTAAGTTTTATTAATATGTATGGGCTGACGACCTTATAATAGTCGATAGAGGGCGGTTTCCAAAGGTTCTGGTGGAGCATATTAAAACCGCTCTAAATACGGTTGACAAGTGGACAAACAAGAGCGAATATCAGCCAATGCTCAGAAAATACAAGTTGTTAAGCTCACTAGAAAAAGAACGCTAGAAGGCCTACAATCATTAATGATAAGAGGTGAAAGGATTTCATATATCAAAGAGTTTGATCAAAGAAATGCATGGAACCTACCATAACTAGAACACAACCAACAAAGCTACTATTGCCTTAGGTAGGTGCAGGAGGTACAGGTAAATTGCCTCCCGAAATAAGGAGCAACAACTAATAATGGTTAAATTGCCTCCCACAGTTTTTGGCTACCTGATATACATGTGTAAATTGGGTCCCAGTCGATAAATAATAAAACAGTAATAGTTGAAGCTTACGATTATAAAAGTTTGGGAGGCAGTTTACCTATATATGAGACCAATTAAGTCCGACTCTTGCTTCTACTACCTGTGGGGAGGCAATTTGCTAACACGCGGTACTGCAGGAGGCTGTGTGGAAGGAATTTGGGACTTATCCTCAAAATGCCTCTGTGGTTATACACAAGGGCAATTAGACCTATGATAGGGTACGGTGCTATAGGTGGCTAAAGGTACGGCAGGTGGGGGCAGCCAAAAAAGGGGCGTGCAAACACTACACTAAAAGCGATTAGTTCCGTAAGTGTGGACTCTAAGCTGATTTGCGTAAGCGCCCTAAATTTGGTGGGCATCCAAAGAGAGTTCACTTTTACGTGAGTTCCTAGGCACTTGGGCGTGAGAGGAAATGAAGCGGCGGACGAGTTGGCCGGGCGAGGCTCATCAAGATCATTTGTTGGAGCTGATCCTTCTTTCGGCACTACCAAATCGCAAATTAAAAGATCCATCAATGAATGGACGCATAATCAGTCCAGAAAGGCAGAGACAGGAAAAAAATATCTAAGGGAACAGAGGCCTGAATTTACTACTGGATTTACTGAATAGAGATAAGAATACTCGTCAAAATGATAGGTCTGCTGACTGGTCACTGTAGACTAAATAGGCATATGTACAACATAGGCCTGGTAGATGACGCTACCTCCAGATTCTGCCAATAGGAGGAAGAAACACCAGTTCATGTGCTGTGTCAATGTGATGGCCTGGCGAGAACACGGTTTCCAATAATGGGCGTGAAGAATCCCACAGCTAGTAGCTACACGAAGAAGGCCTTAATGGGGCAAAATTAGAGAGCGTCCTTAAAAAAAAAAGAAGCGGAACACAATAGATCTGAAGAAGCGGTGAACAGGCCACACCAAATCTAGTCTAATATGCAGGGCAGGTCTATAGAAGAAATTATAATTTTAGTATACAGAATTTCAAAATTGTAGATCAAATCATTTTAGCGCTACAGCAACATGTTGAACATCCTACTCGTTTTAATTACTTAATTCGCATAGCACGGTTTAGTTTTCCCTTTTTTTTGGATAATAAGATGATAACAATAGAATGCTATATCAAAATATATTCTAGTTTTTGGAAAAAAAGAATTTTTACAGAACGCACGTGAAATAAATGTGTGTTTCTTATCTTTATTTTATTTATTATTGGGTTTTAATTTAATTAACTAATGTTGATTATTAAAACTGGTCTTATAACAGTAGTGGGTTGTGAAAATTAAGCATGTAGAACATTTATTTAGGCTTTCAGAAGAATGGATAATTGGGCGGCAGCCAAATAAAAACAGTATTTTTCTTTTTAAATGTCTTAGCTTCCGTAAATAACTCTTTGGTATCCTGTGATTTATTTAGACTATCGAGTATTCCATATACATTGATCGAATCGTTAGCGTCCAATATGTATATTTCATCTTTGTTACTTTTGCGCTCTTGTACTTCTTTACTAAGGTTGTAGGTATAGGCAGTCTTAGAATAATTAGTTGTAAACTAGGTGTCAGCATATATTCGTCTCTCTCAAGTGCGGTCTAATAAAATTAAAATTCTAAATAAGAGATGGTTCGTTACGTATACGCATAGCAGCAATATGGTCTCCATGTCGACCGCTAAACACTTTAAAGACGTACCTAGGCGCGTAAATACGCAGATGCCTTTGGCGTAGGCGAACACAGGAGATGATCCTCTTTATCTGTGACCGGGTCGGGGGAATCCTGCGCAACCCGGCCCGTCATATTTATGTCGAACCGAGGGTCCATTCTGCGGACCGACACCCTCGCCTAAATCCTCCCTGCTATCTTCACACCCTAATATAAGACCTTATACCGCGTGGAAAACGTGATGTACACATAATTCTTATATGAATATGATGGTGAATCATAATCTAGGATGTCACACGATGAGGAAATATTGTTATGGAGGTTCTGTTCGTAATTTCCCGCGCTTGCATCCATGTTTACGATTATGGCGTATTGATTGGATTAAGTGTAGGATGTAACGAGGAAGGTAATTGTCCGTACATTCGACGAGCCATGCAAAGCTGCTGGCTGTATATTCGTATGTATGTTATCTTCTCTCATTTTGCCCGCGTCCCATTCAAATGCGAACGTAAACAAACATAATTTGCAAGGCAAATGGCTTATATTACGTTTAAGTTTCCTTTTCTCTGACAGTGCGCAAACGGCCGAAAGATATTGTTATTAAATGCGTGCCCGCTAGCATTTAACCGGTTCATAAGCGGCGACCAACCTGTAGATTGTGTTTTTAGGTATAGTGCGGGAAGTTTATTATTTACGCTTGCGTGTGGTACTCTACTCTCAGATTAGCCATTTTGCTCTAAGTACTAAGAGTATTATTAAACAAATGATCACCGGTCATTTAGAAGTCGACTTGAAGGAATAAGTATACCTACATTGTACATCCATCTTCTCCTTATAGATATGGTTTTTAGTAATAAAGTTGCATTCACAATACAGATGAGACCAAAGATATGAAAGAGAAAAAAGATGGTTACATTTGCCGCGATAACTTATACTCTGGAATGTACCACCCTTCTCAATTTTGTACCCCATAAGTACCATTATGGACGCAGATTTATGGTTATGCGTAGTTATTTCTAAGGGAAAATAATTAAGGGAGCTTAATGCTAGATGGAGTTGCCGAAAGTACGTTTGGTTACTTTTTTGGGAAGGTGATTCTTCGGTAGTTATAATCAAAACTTTTCTTTATTTTTTTTTATTTTAATTTAATACAAAAGTGTTTAAAAATTAGTGCCGACAAACAGAGCGAATCGAAACATGTCGAGCTAATAATAGCCTGAGCCTATTAAGCAAAGAGTGTTTTTCATATCAGTGTATACTGATATGAAAAACACTCTTTGCTTAATAGGCTCACCGGCAACCCCAAAGATCAGATTTCTATAAAACTGCAGAGACTGAAACTAGCATGTGTATACATAAAAACAATGTATTTTTTTTTAGTGTTGTGATTGATACGATTTTTAAAATTTTGCAAATATTTCGGAAACCATAACAGATATTGTTTGGTAAAAATAATTTGAAGCATATTACGTAGTACAGATCTTCTCTTTTTTCGTGAAGTAGAAGTTTTATTTCTTTTTATTTTATTTAAACTAAAGACGTACAGCAAAAAATATTTTATCGTTTCAATCGATTTTTATTGTCGTCTTCAGAGTGTAACTAGCAATAAGTGTAATATTTTCTAGTCCTTATTTACCAATTATTTAGTTTATTAAGTAAGACGAGAAAAGGGGCACTTACAGCTGGATTTCTTTATTTTTTATATAGCACCATTCATTCAGCTAATAATAATAATTAGAATAATAGTTTTTTTTGAGATAATGTCCAAGTGTGATATTAATGAAATACGACACGGAAAATCTAAAAAAAAGTCCATATAAAATCTATTCTAGATTAAGATAAATATTTATAGAATAACAATTTATGTCTAAAAGGTAACTTTTCTCTGAAAACACCTTGAACTATTTATTAATTTTAGTTGGCTAGATAATTTATTATACAATTAACATATCATATAATTTAAATATTTTTGAAAAGTGCCTGATCTATGCCTGGGTGGTAATAAGTAGTCAAATTTCCAGTTTCATAACTGTGCGATACTTAAAAACAAAGCAGAAAGCTTCATATACTGTAATCGTCAATTTTAACTAGAGTATAGGAAAACAGAGGGTAGGAAAGAGCACGCTCCTTTAAAATAGAAACAACATATAGCCGTGCCCCACCACATGCCTAACGCTCACTATCGTTTCAACATTGATATCAGTGCGTATTGCGAGTTCATTTGATGCATAGTATGAGGTTCCTATACTAAAACTAAATTTTGTCGACAACGGTATACAGGGTGTATCAAATAAAAAAGTAAATTTTTGAAATGTTAGTTTATGTTAAAATAAAAAAACACAAAATCATGTTTGCTATGTGTATTTTTTGTATTTTTTATAGACATTCACAATCATGCTTTTTGCGATTACAGCGCAATCTGTTACGAATCGAAAAAAAGTTTCAAGCAAAAACTACGTACTTGATAGCGTAGAATCCGAATCTGCAATACAAAGTGGGGGTTCCCATTTAAGATTTCGAAGTCCCCCCTCCCACTCTGGAGGAGTGAGGTGTGGAATCGACTTCGACACCATTCAGTGAGCTCCCTACATTATAACAAATCTTATTAAGATCTTTTTTCAATTTGATGCAGTGTTTTAGAGATATTCTGTTGTCTCAAGATAAAAAACTCACCCAGTATATAAGCACCATAGAAAGTTAATATACAGTGAGCAGTAAACGCATTTTTTACATGAACTTCGCGCAGTAAGATTTGCTAATAACCTATAATACCTAGTTCATTTCTATATAATGAATACCGAATGAAATGATACCGTATACTATGCTGAGAGGAAAAGTTAGAATAATAAACGTTCTTCAGTATTTCGTAGCTGCAAGTACACTACACAATTTGACCAACTAACTTGCTTGTCAATAAATAGTCTCAATACCCTTGATGAAGAAATAAATTCAACAAAATTATCTTGCAACAAAAAACTTATACGTTGTACTAACTTGTGAATATCTATCTAGAAGAAGATATGTGCAGATGTAGTATTTATCCGCTCAAAAATATCAAAGAGTGTATTAGCAGTCGACAGTACCAGTCAGTGCATCCCAGGATCAGAGCTGGAGGCACATGATTAACATAAATTAGAAAAAGCATAGCCCCCAAAACTAATCTTTGAGGTACAGAAGTGGTAACCATGTATTTTTCAAGTGTACATTGCTGCGTACTATCTTTTCTTCTCGATCGGTTAGATGAGATTTAAACAACTCAGCGCAGCGTTAATAATACCATATCTCTACAATTTATGTAAAAGAATCGAATGATTAACCGAATCAAACGCCTTTAGCGTCGCCACGCAGGTGACACAGCTGTTGACAGAAAAATAATCAGAACTAATAAAATTAAATAAAGCTGTGTTAGTTGAGTGTTTTTGAAGGAAAATATGCTGGTTTTTTGGTAAGAGGTTACACTTGCACAAATAGCCTAATAAGCTTGTTAGACAATGGATTCATTATAATTTTAATAGTTTTTGAAATAATAATATAAAATAATACTTATTGGACGATAGTTGTCAAGATTATTAAAGTTATTCTTATTAGGATGGATCGTATACATTCTATTTTTAAGCACGGAGGAAAAACACCTTTCGTAAATGATAATAAAATTAATCAAATAGGCTAAAAGTGTAAAGTAAATACTCACTCGATTTTTTTACTATAAATGAACTGACAGCATATTATGCAACGGTTAAAGAAGTAAGTTGACTGTATAATAAGCTTCAATCCAAAGTTGGTCTCTTTCACAAAACAACTATTAAAACATATTTAATAATAATAAAAGTAATATACCTTCGGAATTACTACCAAATTATCATAATTTTTTTCACTTACAAAATTAAGTAGGTATGTATTAAAACTGATACTAATAATTACAAAGAAAAACAGAAATATTAAAATATACTAGAGTATCAAAGATAAATCAAAGAAAAAAATGCCAGAATACAATGAACCGATAGGTACACTCGCTTGCGGGTGAAAGTTTGGCACGTGGCTCCTAGAGGGCGCACAAAGTCAACTCTTTTTCACTTAGTAAGTGATTGTACGTAAAACTTGAGATGTGATTAGCGATGAAAGTGGGTTTTGTGTACTCGGAGGAGCACTGATGACGACTGGTAGGCAGAAACTCGGCAGAAATCTTAGTATTATTCCCCTTTTATTGCTCTTGCCAGTATGGTGATTCCTACAATAGACCATGAGCCCCGCCTGGTGGTATATTCTATCGGTTTATAGTAGAGTATGTCGAAAATATAAATTGAAACTTTAAAAATCGAGGAAACAAATTACCAATACTTAAATTTTAAATGTCAAACTACTCGAAGAAAGCTGGAAAACAATTTTTCATAGAGCAATTGTTAAAAAAAAAATCTTTGAGTGAAGTAAATAAAATGCAAGTAAATACAGTTATGTCCAAAACGTTTAAAACGTAACTTCTTAGATAAAATTCAAAATTGTTTGCGGGGCGTACACGTATTAAAATAGTAAAGAAGTGTAAGATATCATAAAATAAAACAAAAATGTAAACACAGAAATGTAAAATCAATAGCTTGAGGTGCAAAAAACTGCATCAAGCAGACACAGGAAAGTAAGAAGTAACCCTTAGTGGAATCTTTGCAGCGCGACCATTTTTTACAAAAGCGTAAGCAACAGATTTGTTTACTTACATATATAAAGTAATATATTTTTGTGTAGCAAAAATAGAAAATATACAGGTTGTTCTAGCCAAAATAATGGAGTAAGCATACACTTACATACTTTTGGAGTACTTTGCATAATCAGAAGCAATTTTAGGTTACCCAGCAATGTCTTCCTCCCCGTCAATGGCAGAAACTCTTCTGGATTTACCACCCTTGCACATTGGTGTGGAAAGGGAGGCCAGGTTAATTATATTTCATATTTGTCATACAGCGAATGAATCGCTTCACACTCATGTCTGTGAGGGCAACAAGCTAACGGAATTGGTTATTCCTAACAACATGTTGGGAATACTATCGGACATGTTGACATACCCGATCAATAATCGATGCACCTCCTTTCTAAACAGAGAGGAATAGATGCAATGCAAAAACGCTGACGCAGGTAGAGACCTGCTGGTTTGCGAACAGCTGAAGGACAACATAGGGTATGGGTGCAGGAATTTATAGGCGCAGTCCTAGAGTTAGAAAACACTAACAACATTGGACAACATCCAACGATTTCTCAGGCTGAAATTTATGCCAGTGAGATATGTGCTAAAGAGATTTTGAATAAAAGTATCAGACACAATAAAAAAAAAATTAGTGACATTCAGGCGATATTGAAAGTTCTAGACGCGCGTAAATGCAGCTCGATGCTAATTTGGAGCTGCAAAAACATTCTAAATATAGTGAAGACGGCTAATAATCTATCTCCAATCTGAGTACCTGGGAATTCACTCATTCGGAGAAATGAGGAAGCAGGCACCCTTGCGAAAAAAGTACTGCAGAAAAATTTCGGAGATCAGAACCTGCCATCGGGATAGCATTTGCAAGGGCTAAACAGCAAGCGATTGTTTGGATAAAACAAATATTGATCCAATATTTGAGTAATTGTCCGGTTTGGTACATGCCAAGGAGTGCATTGCACCTAACTATGTCCGAACCGGTCTCCGTAAAAGTTCTCAAAACAATCATTTCTGTCTTCACAAGTCACTGAAGATTCAGAAACCACCTATATAGAATTGGACTTTCGGATTAGACTGAATGCCGACTGTGTTCGAAAGACTAGGAGACAATTGGGCGCATTTTCTGCCACTGTTCTGGCGCCACGAGAATCAGGTGTTTGATCTTTGGGAAGGGTGATTTTTCCCTAGAATACATGAAAACAATCTCAAATATAGTGGCCCTAGCGGCCCTAGTGGACAAGACGTAGTCGATGTAGACCAAAAATGAAACAAAAATTACCTACAACCAACCAATGTTCGTTCGTTTTACGAGCTTACACTTAGTCTTGTATCATTCACCACCCGAACCGACAGACTCAACATCATCGTGTTCGTCCCGCACACTGTAGGCTTCTAGAAACATCAAGGTATAGTCTGTCCATAGATATAACGATTTGACTAATAATTACGAGGATTATCTGCTACCTGCTGCGGCATAAACATTTCTTTCTGAAGTTCAAGTGTTAGTGAATAAGTCTAATCGTTATATCTATGGACAGACTATACATTGATCTTTCTCGAAGGCACTAGCTGTTGGGACGAACACGATGATATTGAGTCTATCGGCTCGGCTAGTAAATGATGAATATATAAAATGAATAATATTGCTCTGTCCCTAGATATAACGATTTGACTTATTCACTGGCACTCGAACTTCAGAAAAGAAATGTTTATGTCGCAGTAGGCAGTAGATAATCCCCGGTAAATATTATTAGTCAAATCGTTATATCTATGGACAGACTGTACCCAATCGTTCTTGTACCTAGTCATCAGATACAAAGCTAGAACAAAATGCAAATAAAGCCCAGTTTTTATTAAAATATTTACGGTTTAATTTTGAAACTAATATAAATTATAGTTAGCATCTACTGCGATTTATCTAGGCGAAGATTGCGTGAAAGTCTTATAAAATGCAATTAATGCTTTTTTAGTATCCTATAAATATTAAACAGCTAATTTATCTAGGCAATTTTCAAGGTAGTTTTTTTGTAGTGTAAAGGAATCCATCAACACGTTAGTGTAGATGTAATTTATTTCAGCATATTCGACCGTCGATGGTATTAACAAAGAGCAAAGCGAACCGTGTAATTTTCCTAAGAGGTCTCAGTTGCGCTCCTCGCCCGGAGAAGAAACGGAACCCAGTCAGTTACATAATATAAATAGATTAGAAGTTCCTCTTTCGTTCGTTGATATCCCTCGTGGGCACCGCGGTACCGACGCTACGCCACGTGTAATTTCGTTTAATTCGCGAAATAACCCGCCTTATTCCGCAAAGAAAATATTCCCATCGCCGGCCATAATACCGGTTACGGGGTGTAATATACCGCCCCGTATGCCGTAACACGAATAATTTCAAAACTGACGTTCGAGAGGGCACCGGAAAAGTTGACTGCCAACCTCTCCCTCCGCCATACCTACTTGATAGACGTCGATATGGCGGAGCAACACTTTACTTACGTAATTTCATCCCTCTTATTTCCATTGTATTATTTGCATTATTCCGCGTTGTATTATTTCATTTGCATTGCGAATTAATGTCGGGGAGTCTAACAACTTGTAACATACAGAGCAAGCTTTTGCATTTGAATAAAAAAATAATTTCCACTAATTTTACAGGGATTAAAGATAATTAAGCGTTGTTTGTTTGTAGTCTAGATATCTTTTTACTGTACATTTGAGTATAATATATAAAGTTTAAGTTTAATGTAATGTTTTCAAAAATTTATAACGAAGAAACCTATAGCTACAGTATTGCAAATTTATTTACAAACTTTTTTAAAGAATGAGTGTTATAATAGCTTACGGAATGTATTTTTATGCTATTTTTTTCAATTACCGTTTTTAATACCGTTTATAGTAATCTAGAAGGAATTTGACAATGTAACTACAATGTATTATGGGGCGGTTGGTATCATACTAGCCGAAAGAAGTTACCGATTGACTAATTTAACCAATGAGGGCCTAAATCGTAAATTGAGTCTTTTGCTTTATACATATTACATACCACATACATATATTTAGAGGACATATGGGCAATTTTGCTTTATAAAGTAATACAAAAAAAGGTATGGATAAATGGTGGATGATGCCTTTATAGATATTTAACCAGATGTGGCAGTTTTTTGCCATTTAGAAGCTGCACCTGCTTCTAGATGTATTGTAGAACAGAAATTCATCTTGAGTGCAAAGTATTTAACATTTGTGGCATTTTAGAAGACTATTTATAATTGTTATTTTGTGCTTTGTTTACGAACTAGTGCATTAAAGGCAACAAATAAAGTGTTTATAGCTCTTTATTACAGCAGTTTGACTAATTACTTCGATATATGTATTATAGTATAAGAAAACAAACTTCTATAAAAGAAATGATTTTTTTGCGCCTCCCTCCGTCCAGAAACATCATTTTACAGTACTTCAAAGGCAAAAATGTCACTAAAGGTTGACCACACTAGATTCCATATGACAGACGTGTAATAAATTGTCATTAAGCTACTGTCCAACCATGCTAAGATGAACTGGTGTCTTCATTGCACTTATTATTGATAAATAGATATTAAACTAAAAAGAAAATTACAGAAAAAGATTTATTCTCGGAATCGTCAAAATGCTGAGGTATGTAGCATGTGTGCCAACTTGTACTGTCAACTCCCTAGTGTCTGAATTTCCTTTTCTATTTTCAATTCAAAATTAAGATTTGTCGACCCAAAAAACATTGTGTATGACACGTCCAGAAACTCCTTTGCGAGTATTCGTACTTGTACACAAACCGTACTCATACTCGCAAAACTGTAGTTTTTGGCCTAGTGATACCTAGAAATAACTATTGTTTTAATCATAATAAATAAAGCATCGAAATAATAATTTGTACGAGGGCAAATTGCCGAAAACATTATTATAAGTTTACTTTCAAAGGCGTCACATACACTGTATGGATAGTTCTTTATATTGTTGTCGATTTTTTTTTTGAATATATACAGGGTTATCCACGGAACTGGAGTTCGTTATCATTACGTAGCTATTTCTTTTCTTACAGTATTTTTTACACCTTCGGTTAACCGGAAGTGAACATGAACTTAGTTATTTTAAATGGAACACTATATACATATATTAAGTATTACATTTTTTTAATTCAGCATAAAATTATGTGACTACAACTAGGGTACACTTCAACTGTTTCTTGTGAAAATTTTAACATTTAGATACATTGTTGTAGATAATTGACCAATTTTCACTTGTTTTAAGTGACAGAGGTGTTCCATTTTAAAATTACGAACTACCAACATTGTTTGATTAAAAGGTTGGTACAGTTACTACTAAATTTGCCACTAGAGTATCTAAATATTAGTGAAATATCAAAGAATTTGAAAGTTAAAAATTTATGTTTTTTTTTTTCAAATAGAGCATTTGTACTTATATTTTTATATTGTTGAATGTAGAATTAAATTCTACACTGATTTGCTGTACTTATCTTCAATAGTTTTCTTCTAAATTACTTGTTCTATTCATTGGCGCTTTCAAATAGTTATAATCACTTTATTTACACATTACTGTGCAATTTACAAACCAAATAATCAAAAATATTGAAGGACTTTATCTGGATATTTTAAATTTATTACATATTCATGGAGAATACAAAAAATGAATTACAAGAATTTATACATTTCCTGCTAACAGGTGCTGCCCTGAAACAGTGGTAATGTCTTTAAATTATTAGATAAAACTAAAAAATCAAAATATAAAGAAAGAAATACGAAAGTCTAGATGTAAATTCATCAGTAGAGGAGAGTGGTAATTTCATGAAACACCAGTAGTTGATAATCCAGGTTACCTATCCATCTACTACCATATATGCTAATTTTCTAGCTAGTAGTAGTTAACGCTCTTCCCATCTTTACTCAGTAGATATTTTGTAAATTCGAGCTCTAGTTTCCTGATGCAATATAGAATTGTGGCAACCCGAGTCTTGAACACGCTGGGAGACGCTCGTTCCAGGATTTTCACCACAGCTTTCTGTCTGACAATCTAAGAATTTTTATCTAAGTTATATTTCTCAACTACGGCATCAGTTGGAATACTTGACAAACTTATTCTTCCACATCTCTTGTAAATGCTTAAGAAAATGGTAGTTTCGTTGGTTGTCTTCGGGATTTCGTAGAATTCAAGCTACAATATGGATAATGTATGATTCGAATAATCATAATCTAGCAAAATTGAGGTGGAACACGACCATTTTGAAATCAGCTGTGTGAATTAAAAAAATTAACTCTGGTTAATTTATCGTATAATAATAGTTATAATTTCCATAAATTCCACAATCGTATTACCAAGGTACTGTTTGTTGATTTTTATGACATTGACTAGTTACTCCTGTAATTTCATAAATCTATTTTAATATATACTTTCCTTAAAACTTAAAAAGAAAAAAGTGTTGTGTTAATAAAGATTATAATGTGTACAAAAATGTCAAATTCTTGTGAATTCCTTAAAATGTGTGTAGCAAATTATGACGATTACAGTACCTACCTATATCTTTTAATCAAACTCAGGCATTCAATTTTACTTTAAATAAATATTTGCAACATACACCTTCCAGCAATTTTCTCTGCATCGTTAATACAAGGAAATCGAGTCGATAAAATTGCAACTATAAACTCGAATATAAAATAAAATAGTATGTAAACATAAGAATAAATAAATGGTTATTATTGGTGTTGAGGAGACGACCATGTTTAAATATTCATGTGGAGGTCCTGCACTAAAATATTCGTTCACTGTATAAATTTTCCATAAATAAAAATGTAAGTACCGCCAGGAAATGATGTGGCTATTGATACTAGACCATCATATGCGAACTTACCACTTACATTAGCGTTAGTCTGGGTGTTGTCATGCATTTACAATCTGTTTAGCATATTTATAACAGTAAACAAATTAGCAAAATGTTTTTTGGGTAATGTAAATTGTAAAACAGCAGATTTAAATAAATTTATGATTTCCCATTTTGATTACGGTTATGAATTGAGCACCATGAAATACAATTTTTAAATGATTGGAAATGGCATTAATTTTCTCACATAAATATTACAGTCTGGCCTCAAACCGAATCTAGCGTGGACAGATATGTAGTAATTCTGAAAATCCGTTACAAATATTACGCACCCTGGTAAAAAAAGGTCTGCACCAAATTGAGATTGAGAGTATTATAAGGCATTCGTCAATACCAAGAAGTATATCATGCAATGACTACAGTACTATAAGTGTAAATCATATTAAAGTCACAGAAAGGCTCTGCTCTGATATTCTGGCATTTCTTCGATTGCCTGCGACAAATGTGAGATTTTTACATACATACATTTTAATGTGTTATTGTTACGTTCATCATTTTAATTAGTTTTAACTGTTTTTAAAGAATTTTCTCATTGTATCCAAAATTTTCGACGCATCATTTTAGAAGAAATCGAATATTGACGTTTTATTGCCCGATGATGGTTAATTACCGAAACATGTTGCAATAAGATATTAAATAAAAAAAAGAATTGGAACACGAATTTTAGCTTTTGATTTAATTTAATTTCAATATATTAAATATACCTTCCTTTGCTATAATTATCAGTCAAACACGTTTACTCCTGGTCTTAACGTAGGCGCAGCACAAAATTATTAAAAAGAAAACCGGTTTTGCCATAAAAAAGAAATAGTGGAATCGCATTTAAATAAACCATCCTTTGTATTCATTAGCTATATTGAAACATTTAGAAATGAAAATCGACGTCCTGAGTATTTAAAAAAAAAATAGTACTTACCTCTTTATCAATTTTATTCTTTGCTCATATTATTCATTCGCGAATATTTCAAGAAATTCCAAGGAACGGAGTCAGTGACCATCAAGGGGGAAAATTTTTCTTACCCAAAGCAACATCGGACGCGGAGATAAGTTTAAGATAAAAGAAACAAATGCCGCTCCTTCTTTCTCGTTAAAGGTGTCTGAAGAATTTAGATATTACAGGGGCACGGCTTTCATTTCAGATTTCAAATTAAAAACTTTGCTGATGAGAGGGTGCAAAAGAATATCGGTTAAAATTGTTCTAAAGTTACCCTAAGTCTGCTGCAGGTTAATTATGAAGTACATATTAGATTGCTAGGTGTTAGAAACATTTGCAGAAATTACAGTGCTATCAACTACAAAGTGTATTTCTGAGAGTTAGTTATAACAAAATATATAACGGACAATTATAAATATATTAAACTCTCCAATAATTTTAATCTATTTGAAACCAGTATTCATCACATGGTTTAAAAGTTTAACCTTACTTGTATGTTGCCGGATTACAAATATTACCTTCCGAATCATTAATACTGTTAAAGCACATGCCTGTTAATTAAATAATCTGGTTTTAAGTTTGTGCGTGGCTAAGTTTACTAAAGTTTGGGACAGCGCGTTATACCTGTGTTATATACGCAACTCGAAATTTATTTATTCGCTATCTTTATGTCATTGTTTTATCTTCACCTCTTGTGGTCATGAATAACTCAATGTAACATCTTACAGATATTATCTTTGCTGTATATTAAATTTTCATATTTTATAAATTGCTAATATCAGTTTCCAGCGTTCATCAAATCTTGCTCGAACTATACTACATAGTGCTGCTTTTTATAATCTAAATACTTTTTTTAGTTGAGAATGGGTGGCATCTCCTAATGTTAGTAAACCATATGAAAGAGCAGACTGTAATAAACCGAAATATGATTAATGCGCCATATTAGTGTCCACAAATATTATTATTTTTCGAATTCCATAAACTATGCTACTTAAAAGAGAATAAATATTGTTAATGTGCGTCGCCCACGACAGTCTAGTGTCAAGCTAGATTCCAAAAAAAATTATGTTCTACTCCATAAGTGAAAATGTAGGTAAATATTTCGGTTTCGATTGTATTGTCAAAAGTATCATTAACATTGGACCAAGTGTGAGCATGAGAAATGATTTGGTTATTGACACTAGAATTTTGATCAGTACCTATTAGTGCGAAAGTTGAACTTTGTGTCATTATCATACACGTTGTTAGCATTTTGTTATTCAAAATACTTATATGTCGCCAATTTATCGATATACGGTATAAACAACAAAAGGACCCATTCTGGATCCCTAAAAAATACTGTGCTACGATCACTCTGGTCCAGCTTACAACTGATTCCCATTTTTTTCCAAACATACACAGTCAAATACTTTAGACGGATCTATAGATACATTACAGAACCACTAATTTTCAAACGCACGTTGGATATTTTGTACCAAAATCATAATTGCATCAGATGTTTCTTTACCTTTTTTGAATCAATGTTGGTTCACAATGAAAATACCATGAGTTTCAATACAATAGTTAAATTGATTGAAAATAGCAGACTCAATTATTTCGGAAAAACATCTCTGTGTAATCTCTCTATGAAGTTGGGTCACCTGATTTGTAGATACGGCAAACTAGCCGTCTTAGAAATATCTGGAAAACCATTCTTTACCAAATACGTGACAATAAAGCTATCAAGTGGTTCGCAAACATTTAAAGCAAATTTAGTAATCATCATAGATGTTTTCAATTTTCTTTAATTTTTGTATAATCCGTAAGTACTTACTCATTGCAGTGTTTGGTTGTAGGAATATGGCGTATTAATCTTAAGGAGCTGATGCCATCTATTTACACATTCTCCATGAATTACATTGTAATGTTCGTTTGAAAACGTAAAATGACTTAACTGTGGTGTACTAACTCTCTAACTATCACGAAAACCGCAATTCAACCTTCAACATTGTTTGATGTAATTTGTTTCTATAATGTGTCTTGTAGGTTTTATTAAAGTTTCTGCGAAATTTCTTACAAACAATGTTATTCTGTCATTTAGATACTAGCTAGATATTAAGAAATACCATATCTCATCATTAAATTGATAGAACATTTATTCATTCCTTCTTTTAATTTCTAAAACTATTTCCAAAAGTGGGATAATAGGTTGGTGGCAGTCATAAAAAGTTGTCGCAGATACATCATCACAAATTTAAAAAATCGAGGACATTAAATAAAAAAGTTAGAAAGTGCTCTCTTACGATGGTGCATTTAAGCTTAAATACTATCACATAATGTGACCCCATACCACAGATTTATTGTACAAATTTCGTTCGTTTTCAGATGTTGCGCTGCCCCATTCCTTACTATGGCCGTTCGTCCACCGAGAAAACCAAAATGAGGCAAATGATCGCTTACGACCAAGCAACCAATCTCACAAGCAACCAGTACCAATACATTTAAAACTGTACAGGGTGCGGCAAAAAAAACGTTACTCATATTTTTATGCATAACTTTATTAAAGAAAAGAAATTTAACAAATATAACGATTCAAAACAATAACATGGACCATTAGCAATAATATACTCAGCCGGTTTCGAAGTGGCCCCCTTCGGCGGCGATGCAGAACCCCAAACGTGATTTGAAATTTTCGGCGATGGGCCGCAGGTCTTCTGGCGACAATCGGTCGCACTCCGACGTAGCGACCGCTTCAGCGACTCCAAACTGTGTGGCGTGAAGCACAGGCCCTGGCCTCAAAATGGACCAGACGCTGTAGTCCATCGGATTGAGATCTGGCGAGTAGGGCGGCCATTCCGACAACGAGATGAAGTCCGGAAAATGGGTCCGGCACCAGTCCTGAGTCGTTTTCGCCCTGTGGGCCGTGGCGGAGTCCTGTTGGAACGTCCAATCGGCATCGCCGAAGTGCTGCTGGACCCACGGAAGTACGACGGCCTCGAGAATGTCGCGGCGGTAGACTTCTTGGTTGATTTTGACCCCCTGTTCCACGAAAACCAGAGGCGCAGATTCCGCCCGACATCATCACCGAAGCGGGATTTTGACGGTGTTCGACGACGGCTGAGGTGCCTGGAGCCTCTGCGGACCAGATCCTATCGTTCTGGTAGTTGTGCGCTTGTTCGACGGTGAACAGCTTCTCGTCCGTGAAGAGGATGAGCTCCCATCGCTGACCTGCGGCCCATCGCCGAAAATTTCAAATCACGTTTGGGGCTCTGCATCGCCGCCGGAGGGGACCACTTTGAAACCGGCTGAGTATATTATTGCTAATGGTTCATGTTATTGTTTTGAATCGTTACATTTGTTAAATTTCTTTTTTTTAATAAAGTTATGCATAAACATATGAGTAACGTTTTTTATGCCGCACCCCGTATTTGCTCTTCCATCGCGGCAACACGACCTATTCCGAGAAGCAACGAATTGCCCACGACCAAACTGATTGGTCTCCACGGCTTTGGTCGCTTACAATCTACCTGTCAAATTTTAAAGTATTGTGCCAATTTTGCGTTTATGACACAATTCAAAATGCCGCGAAAAGCTGCTGAAGAAAATGCTGACGTGAGATTGGTGCAGGAGATATCGGTGTCTGTGGGAGAGAGTTGCAATGCCTTTGGGGATTATCGAGTAACAATATCCTCATCAAAAGACGATATTCTTCGATCTGAATCTAGATTCCTAGTTACGGAAAAGTAAGCGACCAGTTACTCGCGATTAGTTTCTTACGACCAGTCGCTAGCTTTTGGTTTTCTCGGTGTACGAACAGCCTATCTCCATATAATTTAATCCGGGTTCGTACACGTCACTTCGTAAGGAACATACGTATATACTGTGCTTGTCTAAATTTAACTAAAAATTCGTCCAAATTTCCATTCCAAATACTTTTATACTTTAAAAACTGTAAGGTTCATTAAGTTTTTTTTTTACAAAACAAGCTGCAAATGAAGTATTAGCTTTTTCTAATTTTATAGGATAAATTTGAACTTTCTGCAAAGTTAATAAACCTTTAACATCAAAAGTATTAAACGGTTGCATTTTTCAACTTAGCATCATAAAATATATATTATTTTGCAAATAAAGGTGTTATTTGCAAGTCCCATTTGAACTGTAACCTGGGCGTGCACTATATATCGGCTTCTTTAATAGTTGGACAGTCATGCCACCGGTACCCGAACTAATCAGACGGAATCCACGCAGCGAAAATGGCTTTACTTGCCTGCCATGGCCCGAACCGGGTAAGGATCTTAGGTCAGGGATTTATCAGCGAACGAGTTACTTTAGTTTGAAGTGAAGTTATATCCCACCGTGAGCCTTTCTGACAGAAATACTGAGATCGTAAAATGTTGGCGTTATAATTAAGACTTAATTAAACTTAAAATTCACTGCACTAACGCTTGGTACTTTCGCCATGTTGCGCCGTAGGAAGTATATTTGTATGCAGCCCTAGTGTTTTGTGAATAACGGCTACGGATTATATTAGTATTATTAAATCGAGTATCAGCTGATCGGCTTATAATTGGTTTTTACCTTTCGAGCCGGATAAATACCTATTATGTTATATATAAGGATAAAGGTTCGTGTCTCTGGGTGGTCTGCGTTTGGCAAGGAAAACACGTTTTACTTGAATGTGCGACTCTTATCTTAATCGAGATTGCTTCGCGTAATTATCGTTGTATTTATGTGTTTATTAGTGTCTTAAATATTGAAATTTTATTCGTTATATTAAATGGGTTAAGATAAGGGAGTGTTTGATAGTATTCCACAACCGCAGATACACTAATATGCCGAGGCTGCAATTTCGTTCAATTAGACCGGAAAGTAAGCAATAATTAACAATATGAATTTAAATTACAACTACAGTAATACCGACTCCTTCAAGATTTTCAGTAAAATCGTAATGGGCTTGTTGATTTTTATCTTGTTTCATATGTCAATTACACCAATCTCCATACGTTTACTATTAATACTTTAAAAACTGCACTGTCACTTTAATTCATTCTTTCTTAATGAGGCGAATATAAACCCAACTTAATTATAGCATAGTTCCTTCACTTACAAGAAATGCTCTATATTATATGCCTTCTCGGAAGACTTTGCGACCCATGTGCATATCGTATCTCCCAGTTCTATTTCTTGTTAAACAAACTTGCACACAATTAGACATTCGCAGCTGTGGCCCTGGGGTAGTAGCGGCGCGCTCGTAATTAAACTTCTGCCGAGTTCTACGCTAGATTTGTTTGGCCAGACGTTTCATTAAACTTACTTAATTATGTAAGATCTATGCGAATTATCATTACGAAATTGGAAAATATATAAATTACACACCGTTTTATAGCGTTGACGAACACTGAATAGGGCTTCTTTTCGTTTGTTTTGATAGTATTGGAAAATAAATCGGGATACTCAGCTATCTCTCATAAGAAGAGTTTCGTCCTAGTTATACGGGTTTACTACTTTTTTATTACCACTCCATGAAGTTGGATCAAGTAATGTCACTCTTTTGATTTTCACGCAAGCGTAGCAAAATTATTTTGCTAGAATTTTCTCTTTTAAAATAATAAATAGGAGGAGGACGCCATAAAAACGAATATAGAGTAGATATTTATGTATCTCGAATCATTAACAAAAGCTAGTTGAGAACTCAAAAGGAACGCATAAATTGTTTGTAGTATGATAGGTACTAAAAGTATTATTCACCATTAAGCACGATTACAAAGAAAATTTGTATACTCCGTTATTCGCTGCCTTTTCAAGGCCTACAATATCTTGGCTTTCCAGAATTTCCATTAAGAATTCTAATATAAGAAGATGGAAATGGCAATAAATAAAACAATCAAAGTCTTAACTTTCGCAATCCATTTGTTACTTCATCAAACAAAATAACTATCATTAGGGTAGTCCTTATTTTGCACACGGAGAAAAAGAAATCGTCAATGAAGTATTCATTGACTTCAGTTAGTGTATTTATATTAATAATAATAATACTTAAAACAATAAATACAATAATAAAAATATAATATAAACAAAATAAAATATTGTGTCAATTTATTTAAATTTTAAATTAGACAAAACAGTGGTTCCGATATTCATCGACAGAATAAAAACAGTGTCCTTGAACAAATAATTTCAATATTTTTTTAGATGCATTTATCGCAATAAAAGCGGGTAGATGGTGTATAAATTACACATCTGTAATATGGGCATCTCTCGTATAAGGCAATCTTATGGGCAGGAACACTTAAGTCATTACATTGCGCGTTATCATATTACTATAAACGCACATATTTTCGTTGCGCTTATAAAATATTAAAATTTCATACAGGTATGACGAACATAACAGCGAAAAAGGCGAAATCTTTTTGAAAGAAATTATATCCACAAGAAAGATGTATTTATAGTTAGTAATGCCGCACTGTTTTCATCTTACATTATTCTACATATTTCTTGTGTTTTTTTCTTTTTTTAGTACTCAATTGAAATAAAATCTATGAATTGGGTTACTACTTAAATAATTTTGTCGCTATCAACCAAATTCAAGGATTTAAACAATCAACGGTATACCAACATCACAACTAAATTTAAAATTGCATTTTAGTTAAGCTAGTAAAGAAGAAATAAAACACGAAATGAAATAGACATGTTTTAAGATTGAGATAAATCCAGATAGCTTATATATCGGCTCACTAAAAAAGAAAGTTTTACCATACTTGAATAAAAAAATTGCGTATTTTGGGTCGGTAGTAGCGATTGTAAATTTACCGATTTTTTCATTTACCGGTAATTTTTTTTTTGAATAAAATTTAGGTGATAAAAAATATAAGTTATTTCGATTTCCATTTCACATTTTTTTAGTTGAAAGATATAGATTTTAAACAAACTATAATAAAACTTTTAGAAACAGAAATAAAATAATACAGAAAAATAAAAATGCAACAGAAATAATATATAATACCTATTAGGTAGCTACTACCTAATACCATTTTATCGATTACTATTTTAAAAAAAATAACTTAACTAGGAAACTTAATTTATTTAAAGGCTTATCTCCTAATCTTGATCTAACTTTGTACAAAATAATCCAGATTCCGAGAATACCCTTTCTGATTCAACACTTGTTGGTCATTAAATAATCAAATACTATTTGAATATAGTTCCCCCGTACTTTTTCTTGGTGAAAGTACTTTTAATTCTTTTCTTACTTTTTGTGTCCAATCTTTCGTGTTTTTCGCATTTCAAACTGATACTTTTTGACATTCTGTTTTTTGTTTGATAAGGTCATACAGTTTCTGTTTCATTTTTAATTCGACAGTAGGTGTAGCTGTAGAAGTATCAACATTTCGTTAACTGACTTTGAGTTGGAATCCAAATCAGAATCGTTTAAGTGACTCTGACTACTATCAACAATAATTGAAAGTATTTCAACAATACCTTTGATTATTGTTTATATTAAAAATGTCATAATTTTCTTGATCCGACAAAACCAAATTAGGGTCTGGCAAATAGTGTAATATATCTGAATTCATAGTCCTTCTCTCCTTTATGCTATATATCAATGCTTTTTTCAGTTCAACGTTTAAAAATGTATTTTGGTTAATTCATCCAACATAAATTTCAAAGTAACATCGGCTACATATAAATTAGTCTTTTCACTACAAAGTGTTTCAACGGCTAACTTAATGGGTTACAGGCTTGAGCTTACATTCGATAGTAATTTTATTTCTCTGTCATTAAAAAATCTAAATCCAGTTTCAAATCTATTAGACTTTTTCGGACGGCACCTTAAAGTAATAAAAATCTTTCCAGTATTTTTAGTAACCTATTCCACCTGATTCTACAATCTAAAATTAAAGAAAGTTCTTTTCCAATAATTTTTTTGACATATTTTTGTAATAATGTATTTTTGGTTGGCGATTTTCTAAATAGTCGTATTAATTCTTTAATTACTTTTGTAATTAAACAATTGAATTCTGAATTTTGTAGGATAAGTTCGGTAGCGCCTGAATCTTCTTGGTTTATTTCAAAATTATCGTGTTCTATGTCCGAATTATCAGAGTCAGAATCTGTAGTAAGTAGTAAATTAGCATTATATTCATCATCATCCTGTACATTTGGTGTGCTTACATTGTAAAGAACTTTTATGACTGCTAATGCAATCCATGTACGAGACTGATGGCTTTTATTGAGTAATTTCATCTCTTTGTTCATGATGGCAGGTCCGTCCGATGTTATGCAGACAATATTTTTCAAAGAAATTTCAAATTCTTTTAATTTATTTTCTATTACTTAATCCAAGATTCCAAAATTTACCATCACTTCCATGAATATTCGCATTTATATATCGGTGGCTTTTATTTGATGTCCACTCATCTGTGGTAAGGCTATACATTTTATCATTCTTGAGAGTACAGCATCAAGACATTCGTCATTTTTCTTGAAATAGGAATTAATTTTTGATCTTGTATCAATTGCTGGTTCTTTTGAGCATTCTTCATTGTTTCTTTTTAATAGATTAATTTTATGTTGACTCTTTCGATGGCTACATAAACCACTAGTACTTCCACCTGCTGCTTTTATTCTTTTGTTGCACTATTTACATACAGCTACATCTTTCGTTTCTATACGATTAAAGTAGTAGCAACTTGAATTTTTATCCATGGTTTTTACAAAAAAAATAATAGATTATATATGTATTATATATCTATTCGAGGTTTGAAAAAAACTGTGTCTTGACGTACTGGGTTATTATAATGTATTAATAAAGATTTTCGTGGACAATGAATCACCATATTATATACTTGTATTAAATTAACTAACGCGAAATTTTGATTGCCACTTTTGTTTTCATTTTTATGTGTGGCATTAATAGGGAATCCCCAAGAAAATAGGGTTAGAAGTTAGGCTAGAATAATTCATATTTTGCACAATCTTAAGGCATAATATTAGAATCCCGTAATAAATATTTGTGTTTAATTATTTTAAACAGTTCTTAGAAGTAAAAAAAATATTTAAGGTTCAAATTTTAATGTTATTTTACAATAATATTGCATTAATGTTCTCTCACAATGTGGTGTATTCAAGATTGCTATTAATTTAAATACGTGAAATGTTGTCCTTATATATTATTATTTTTAAATATTAAAAAAACGAAACATTTACTTACTTTTTAAGAAAAACTGCAGAGCACAAATCACATATGCTAACTGAAGTATTTCGAGATATAAATAAAATCCACACAAAAAAACATAAAATGAAAGAATTCAAATTGCACTTGTTGACACAGTGTTGTGTTTTGTTTCCTACCGTTCTAGCAACCGTCCTAGCAACGCCCTAGCAACCGTCAAACAAATAAACATCAATCTCTCTTTGCGTTGCTTTTCGTTATCCAACTCGCTTGAGACTTTCTTTTTTAATTTCTACACTTTTTTTCAATTTTGTGCTTTTTTCCATTCTTTCTCTTTCTAACTCGGTGGAATAGGGGTTATACGTTTATAATAAAAAAAAATTGTCAGTTTCTTTTCTATATTCTCTATTCTAGGACATTACAGCGGCTCTCAATCAAACAGATTTGCAAAGCAAATAAACAATGCGTAAGCTACACCTCATATACCACATGCCCACCTCTTCTCCAACAAGACGCTATAGTCTACAGTGTCAAGAGCTTTTGACAAGTCAAAAAAGGATCCCAACACACTTTTGTGTTCAGTGAAGGTGCTGCAAGGACATACATGGTAACAATCGTCTTATTGGAGCTACATATTTAGAATTTTTTATAAATTAATTTAATAGATCTACTGATGTTTCATTGAATTAGCTATGTACATCGATTTTTTTAGTAATGTCGGCCAATACCAAAATCATCCAAAGGTGATCACATCCTCTTTAAGGAACCCATCATACGCGAATATACCTAATATACCTGACTAACAAGCACCCAAGAAAGCACCCTAAAAACAGAATTTATGGTTGCTCGTTAGGATAAGTGGGTGCAACGTTTGTTTAATTTTCATATACGAGTTTTAGGGAGGAAGTTTTCTTTCACTAATTCATTTTACACCACATAGCAAGAACTCAACTTAATAAAAATAATTAAATGGTTTATGCTTTCGTATACACACAATTCGAATGATCTGTTTTCTTACAAAGCACTACAACAATTTACACGTTTATAGTTCTTTGATAATTGTTTTCAAATTTTATGAAAAGATGAAACATGAGCCTGGTTGCTACGGCAGAAAGTCTGCCTAGAAAATAGCACCTACACTTGACCGAACCACTAGAATTTTTTTTGCGAGCGAAATTTAAATAGAAATTGGCAACAAAATGAAAAAATGTTTTCTTCTTCCGAAAACGTTCTTGTTGTCTTATGGAGACGAAAAAATAGTGGGTATTAGGTTGAAAACATAAGACAACAATTTTGTTGGTGGTTATTGGGGGATGAATGACGCATGTTATGCAGCATTAATAAATGTTACACTACCCCGTTTCAGATTAGAGGGTTAAATAAAATATTAGAAGAAGTATTGAAGCATTCTGTGACACACATGCATCCAGGTGAGGTGGAAGTTATTACCTTTGTACAAAAGAATAGCCTTACAATACATGCTGTTGAAATTATCAAAAAGTGGTTTAATTATAACAATGATTGGGAGTTGTTATATTGGCCTGCAAAATTTCGAGGTACTAACTTTTGAGAAAATGTAGTTGCTTCTACAAGAAGGCCAACAAAATATATTGCCAACAATGGTTATTATACCAGATGCATATTTTTTTTGGGTCCATAGGCGGATGTAGACCCGAAGAAGGCAACTCGGCCAGAAAGATCTATTGTGCCCCCATGTGCATTTTAGCCCTCTCACTCAGGTTGCATCCTATTATAAAAGTTTGCAATCTGGCTGAGAGTTAACTTATATATAAAACACTATTTTAGTGGCAGTACAGGTTTAACGTGTACCACAGTCGGAATGCAAACGCATAGTATGTACTTACGAAGCATAACTGAAAATGATCTTAGAAGAACTATAATGGCTATTAAAAAGAAAAATGTGACCGGCCCGGACGGTCTACCATGGAGTACGGTGTTAGAGCGGCATTCCTTCTGATTCCACCTTTGCTATATAACATTAACTTGTGTCTGCAAGAGGGGCGCTTTCCCCGCTCTTTGAAGTGTGCAAGAGTAGTTCCTGTTCCAAAAAGCTCGGATACTATGCTTGTGGAACAGTATCGTCCCATTTCGATACTAAGCATATTTTCCAAAATCTATGAGAAAATTCTGTATGACCAAATACACAGTTTTATAATGAAACATAATATTCTACATGATGGACAACATGGGTTCAGAGCCGGAAGATCCACTGAGTCAGCTAGTTTTGAACTTCTGGAACATATTCATAAAAGATTGGATGAGGGAATGATAGTTTTGGGCTTGTACTTCGACTTGTCCAAAGCTTTCGATTCGATAGACCCGAGGTATGTCGAAGAGAAGCTGTACGCCATGGGAATTAGGGGTGTAGCGCTTGACATAATAATTTCGTTTTTGTCCGATCGAAGGCTATTCGTGTCCATTGATGGAGTGTCATCTGGGGAGTACCCGCTGGAGTACGGGGTTGCGCAGGGTTCGACACTGGGTCCCCTGGTATTCCTATTATATGTGAATGACCTGTACGAGCATGTGAAGGGTGGACTCATTGTAAATTATGCAGACGATATTTCGTTGATAGTATCAGCAACGCAGCAGAGCGAATTGGAATCACGAGTTCGGGAAGTAGTTCAAGAAATGAATCAGTGGTGTGAACGTAACAGATTAATACTGAATCACAACAAGACGGTGTATGTGCAATTTACCTCCGGAAAACGCCCTCAGCGAGTGTTTAATGATTTTTGTCACGTCTACATGTGTTAAATTCTTAGGTTTGATGGTGGACTATGATTTGAATTATGAAACTCACGTGAACTCTATAACAAAAAAACTAAATAAGACATTTTATGCGATACTAAAACTAAAGAACAAAGTGAGTGTTGACGCGTTGTTAGACATTTATTACGCTATGGGGTATTCCTACCTTTCGTATGGCATAGTGACGTGGGGCGGTGCTATATCTATGACCAGTATGGAACGACTTCTAATTGCGCAGAAAAGATTAATAAGGATAATCTTTGGGATTGCTAACACAGACTCATGTAAACCGGTATTTAAAGAAAAAACTATTTTAACGGTACCTGGGATCTACATTTACAAATGCTGCGTGAATATGTTTGATAACTGTAATCATTACCAAACAAATGGTTATGGTCACGAGTACAGCACAAGGGGGAGGAACGACTTGCGGGTGCCGGCGCATATGACGACGTTATATGAGAGGGGGCCTGGATTTTCGAGTGTATCTGTGTATCGCCGCTTGCCTGAACACATAAGGAACTGTAAATATATTGGACAATTTAAGGTGAAACTAAAGCAATATCTGGTCAATGCATGTCACTATACCGTAAAGGAGTATTTAATGATTCACATTAATTGTATCTGTGTGTTTGTTCTATGTGTTCACCATTACCTTGGTTTTGTGGTGATACTTTTGTATTCATTTTAATTTGTTGTAATTAACTTGACTTGACCCATGTCACTGTCTGTGATCTAGAGGTTAAATAAATTATTATTATTATTATTATTATTATTACTGACTCTGAGTTCGTCCAACCAGTGCGTCTGCGTCTCCCCGTCCACGGCCGGGTAGTTGACCAGAAAGTGAGCAGGAGTTTCCTCCGTATTCCCACACTTCCTACACAGGGGATAGTTTACTAGCCCCATGTGTTTATTATTATTTATTTCACTAGCCACCTGTGTTTATTTAGTGCCCAGTGCCCAGTTAAGATTCCTGTGAGCAATCTCAATCTGTCTCTGCTTATAAACACCGCCATACGGAGTCTTTCCTCATTCGGTTGAAGGGATTTACAGTGTCTTGCACCGGCGAGTCCATTCCAAATGGAGCAGTGCCTAGCAACAAGCTGGGACTTGACAAACGTTTTGATGCTGCCATATGAGCTACCACACGTCGATTCTGGACCTACAAACGGCAGTTCGCTAGCACCTTTTGCTAACGTGTCAGCTATTTCATTGCCTCTTTACATTTAGATGTTCCGCCAGCTGTTTAAGTTTTCTGTGGCACCCCAGTACCACCTCTGGGTCAAATCTGACAGCCCCCAAAGCTTTGAGGGCAGCCTGAGTGTCGGAAATGATTTCTACCCTTCCATTCATGCGCAGGCAGTTTGAGATGCCCTTGGCACAAGTCTGGTGGCAATAATTTTAGCCTGGAAAATGGTGGGTGTGGCCCCTAGGCTAAAAGCTACGCCGTTCCGGTCCCCGTTCCTCCAGATTCCAATGCTTGTGCCATTACGCGTTTTCGAGGCATCAACGATCAAATATATTAATCCAGATATTAATTTAATATCTTTATGAAAATATTTAATGTTGATGGCAACATGTCTAAATTGTAAATAAAGTATTCCTTGATAGATTTTTGTAATGTCATTTTCGCATTTGCTATTTAGTTGTTTTTATTACTATTCCAAAATGACAATTAGAACTTGAAACTAATTTCGTTTAAATCATTCAGCTAAAGATAGCTACTCATCCCTTTTACATATTTTGGTTGTTTAAGTAAAAATTTAACATCTCTTACAACATAATATCTTCACGGAGATTATTTGAAATATAGACAGTACAATTGAAAATACTTACCGTTTTTTTTCTAATAATACAAGCAAGCTTAAACTTCTAATATTACACGTTTCCTCTCATACCGGTTGGAAACTCTGATCGGTCAAACAAAATATATATACCTGTATTGTCTATAATCCGTGCAATTGCCACTAAACAAACAAATCAAAACATTTAGAAGTTTCGCTTAATATTCAGAATGAAGATGCGTTGAAAATAACGAAGACAATCACACTTTTAAAGCAGAGAAATCAATATACTTTACACTAGGCCTGAACCGAAGCGTATGACGTAATATAAGGCAGCGGCTGTACAATATCGGACAATTTAAACCTTACGGAAAGCAACATACTCGTTGGAAAATTAATTGTATTACGGATATCCCTAAAGAGCACTGTTCGTTTCTGCATAAAGTTTTTAATGTCGGGCACTGTACTATTGCCATGATGATGATCTCTGCTGATTTTAGTCGCTCTGTGATCGATCATCTTAATAATCGCTTTCCACAACGCTGATCCATGTGCAATTTGAATCCGTTAGATTACCGCGTTTGGGGATGACAAATTATTAAGTAGTTCACCTTAAAGGTGAACACAAAAGAGGCACTACTCGGTCAGATTATCAATTGTTCAACACTCATAAGAGAAAATTGTCACTCACATCAACTATCTACCGATGCAATTCACAAACCAATTGATGTATGCATCGAGGCAGACGGTGGTGTACGTCTAAATTTAATTTCATTTTAAATATTTAATTATGATTTAGTGATACAAAATAGATACTGTTTTCTACTACTTTATAACTCGTGTGTTTTGGTTAAAATGCATACTAAAAATAAATTATTAGATATATACAGCTTAAGCAATAAAGTATTGTCATTGATATCTCAGTAACTGTTGATATCCGAACATATGTTTATTAAACTTATTCGATCATGTTTGTCCCCACAACGCCTAGTCTTACCACTGGGGTTTCCCTCAAATTAGCCTGTATATGGGCAAGCAAATATTTATTTTCTCTCACTTATTATGTCCCTATTAGATATTCAATTCAAATATGAACAGTATTTGTTTAAAAAAAAAGTAAACCCGATCAGATTAAATATTGTAAAAAATTTGATTTAATAAGCCTACATATTTGAATCAATTAACTAACCATTTACTTCAACTTAATCGTTTGTTTATACTAAATAATTACTTACTCGGTGATATTAGTTATGTTAATTTAAAGGTGCCTAATATTTTGGAGATTCCATTCATTGGTCTGCTTTCAGTTGACTTATACTTTATTAAAGTAACATTTTCATACTTACTGTACATCCCAAGAAGAAAAAAAACGAATGGCGTAAAATTGCCCCAAAAGGAAGCAACTGGGCTTCTCCCATTTTTTGGAGTACCTAAAAAAATACCTATGGGTGATTTTTCAGATACTTCTTAAATCAAAGAAATATTTCTTTGTCGCTATTTAAAAGAATCGCTTCTTTTAGTTAAAACATATACACTAAAAAATAATATTATTACAATAAAAAAAAAATATAACTGTATGAAATGGTTCTCTTATGTAGCGACAAAGAATTTTTTTTGAATTAAAGAGTCAGCTGAATACCACTTGCTTAATAGAAATGTGACAACACCATATACAATTTTAATAAACCCATTCTTACAAAATTCTTATAACATATTTTACGTAGTATGGTATAGAATCTTCTGATTGTCAATTATCTTTTATAACAGAAATTTTAGTAAAAAAGTTTTATGGAAGATCTTTGTCAAAACACTTTTATAACGTGGTATCCGCCCAAAACTAATGTTTTACGTATGATCTTTTCTGAAAAAAAGAAAGCAGGATTCACCTATTTCACCCCTCTCCCTTTTTCTCCCCATCTTTCTCTATGCCTAACTTTTCACTCTATTCGCTTCCAAAGGAAACTAAGCTCAATATACGAAACTAATACGGCAGTAAATAAGCAAACGCCCAGCAAAATATTTAATTAAAAGTTGGTGAAGTTATTAAAACTTTAACAAGCACCTTATACCTACATTGTAAAGTGAAATGTGATATAGTTTATGAATGAAAATTTCCCAGAGTTAAAATAATAAATTATTATTTAATAAATGGATAAGGAAACAAAATGGCCAATATATGAGACGCCCTTGTACATACTTATATGCCTTGAAATACCCGTTTTCGTTAGCGCAAAACCATTCCGCTGGAATATACTACATTATTTAACTATATCCTTGTAACAATGTAAACTTATTTCATGGAATTTTACGAGATACTTCAAACAGGCTTTTCCATTGCACGATAACGTTTGCACTTGCCAATAGTGTCACCTAAAACGCTCTGTTTACACGCATCGATTGGTTGTGAATTACGAAACAATGTTATAAAGATATAAAGGAATGAGAGTGTTCGGTGAGTAAAAAGACGTACTTAATGGACGTGTGGGCATTCAGACATCGGACCTAAATGGAAGAAATGCGTTTTGTAAATACTTTTAAGGTAAACATTGCGAAAATTAATGTTAACTGTATTGCCCGTTATTTCTGGATTATCTCTAAAAGCTATCGACATCTTAAAAATGCGCCGCGAATATTTGGATGGAACGTAATTTTTAATCAGTCGAAACGTTTTCCCTGCCAAAGAAATTGCTTGCATTACCGCACCCATAGTATTAGGTTGTATTTATTTAACTACACACAATCAGTTGAATGAGTTCAAAATTATTTTCTATTAAAATAGAAAGAGTCCTTTTATTGAAGTTAGCAAAGGTTAGAAAAGGTTAAAAAAAGTCTTCATTCCTTCATCTAGGTGAAAAGTAGATTATATGATTTGAATTTGTTTGATGAAAACAACTGCACCGACAAGTGGCAGACGTAACATTAAGAATAATAACATTTCCAACATTATGATTACTAAATTCATCCTAAACCTGATGTCTGCAGGAGTGTGCTTTACTAGCAAGAGCCGATATGTCGATAGTCCAGAACTGTAACCACGTATGTCCCAAACCGAAAGCATTTTTATGTCTTCTTTGTGATTTAAAGCACTCCCTGTATGCTTTGCAAAATCGACGATATATAAGCATCGAGAAGAGAAGAAAATAATTCAGCCTATTATGTCGAATGGTTCTTGTTTTTTTAAATTACAACATCTAGTTCAAAATGGTGAGCATTTAACAAATTAAATAATTAATAATCTGATTTTTACCAGAGAAATAACTATATTCACCTAATTAAAGATCAAGATGGTTCTCTTTAGTTTTACCTGGTTAATCATTTTTGTTCGTGCGCCAAAATAAATTTAGTGTTATATGTTTGGGTTCGATAAATATAAATTATACTTACCTATAGTTACAATCAACTGTAAATTCTCATTTTATTCTGACGGTGGTGAGACTATCCTCTATGAAAAATTCAATTCTACAGAAAAGTTCTATTTCACTTTAGACGAAATGTTTATAAAGAAAAGTTATTATAATCCTAAATTGAACTTTGGAAAGCTTAGCAAGTGGCCTTGGGCAATATTTGCCCCCAGCCTGCAATAGAGCACTTTCCTCCCTTGGTTAGAAATATACTATTATTGACTCCTTAGAAAAAGTAGCATAAATATGACTACATTCCAAAGGTTTACCATAAAAGATTACTTCTCGAAGTAAACTTGCTAGAACTTAACCAAGTAACCAACAAGGCCAAAAGAGCTCTGATGGTGTGCAGAAACTTTGCAGGGAAAAATTGGGGATGCAACCCAAAAATACTGCTTTGGATGTATACAGCGATAGTGAGACCGATCATCATCATCATCAGTAGCATGGAGCAAAAGAACTAATCTGGCCACCGCGAGAATTAACCTCTCGAAAGTGCAATGATTAGCATGTGTATGCATAACGGGGGCTATGAGAACCTGCCCAACAGCAGCTATTGAAGTAGTATTGAATCTTGCCCCCGTCCACATTGTAGTAAAGGGCGTGGAGAAAAGAACCGCACTAAGAATGGTTAAGGAAGGAATGATTGAGGGAAAGGCCTCAATCTCCTGACGGTGATCAAACCTGGGATATACCCCGAGATGATATGTTAAAAAAATTTAGCTTTGTGAAAGAATTCACCATAAAGCTGAGTAACAGGAGCGAGTGGGATCATAACACCATCTTGAACTTGAATAGAAATGCCATCAAATGGTGCACTGATGGCTCCAAAACGGCAGAAGGAACTGGAATAGGAATATATGGGCCAAGAACTACATATTTCGAAAGCTTGGGAAAATACCCAAGTATATTTCAGGCGGAAATACACGCTATTGGAAGATGTGTTCAGTTCATTATGGATAGGAACTATCGGAAGCAGGAGATTATCATCGTGTCTGATAGTCAAGCAGCCATCAAGGCACTGAACTCATATGAAATCAGCTCCAAGATGGTCTGGGAATGCCTAGGGAAACTAAATGAGCTCGGCAAAAGAAATAAAGTAACCCTCCTGTGGGTTCCGGGTCACACAGGAGTGGAAGGAAACGAAATAACGGATAACCTCGCAAAAAAAGTGGCTGGAATGCCTTTTGTAGGGCCTGAACCCTTTTGCGGGTTAAGTAGCAGTACAATACTGAAGAAACTAAAAATGGAAATGGAGCAGAGAAAATCCAGTTACTGGGAAAATCTCCAGGGAATGAGGCAAAGTAAAATTCTTCTGGGAACTTATAACCAGAAGAAGTTTACAGAATGCATCAACCTGAGTAAGAACAATGTTCGCATATTAACAGGAATACTTTCAGGCCATTGTAGACTGAAAGGACACCTGAGTAAGCTTGGATTGGAAAAAGATCCTGAATGCAGATTTTGTGGGGAACAGGATGAAACATCCATCCACCTCCTCTCAAACTGCGTAGCACTATGCAACTTGAGGGCATTGCACAAACATGTGAAATCGAAGAGGGAGACTTACCTAGACTGGGGCCCTCTGACAGCCTACACTTTCTAAAAGGAATAGGATTGGAAGGCCAGCTGTAAAGCAGCAAGAATAGGGGACACAATAGATCTTTTAGGTCGCAGTGTAACACCACCCTTCTATTTACATACATATATACATACATACAACATATACACCAAATTATTAAAAATATAAGTATGGGTGTTATTATTTAAATCTTTTAATCAATCATTTAGGGGTTTTCCGCAATACCATGTTTTATTAAATGAAAAAATTAATTATCTTCATTTCTTCATTACCTAAATTCTCGTGTAATACAATATTACGTCCGGCTAATTTTTCTTGTTTCAAGCTTTATGGTTTCTATACGTTCTTCTCTGCACAGTGTTCCCCTTTCTTAGTATATTTTCTAGCATGTTATCATTTTCTTCATTTCTTTGTTTTTTTTTATATTAAAACATATTAAAATATTAAGAGATTTACCTCCTCCTAACAATAACATTTCTAAGTAATGACATTTTGGATTAGTTCTTCATAAGTTACGATTCTGTTATACTGTAGAATGTGTGTCAAAGAATTTCGATCCGAACAAGTGTCCTTTTAGTCTCCTTTGGAATGAATTTCCAGGAAACACGCAAATCCCCATTTCGTTTGAAATTAGCTAACTTCCCGGCGGATAATTTATTAAAATTGTTCGAAAGCAGAGAAGAGGGACGGAGAGATAGATAGACGGAACTTGAAATTTTCATTTTTATTCTAGGCGAGTCGTAAATTTTATATCATTCTGTTCCGAGCCGGGGCTCACCGAACGGAATGCAGATCAAAATTCAAATGACATAAATTCATGCATTCTAAAGCATGCAGATTCTTCACTCACTGTGCTGCCTTCATTATTCTGCATCTTTCAGCGTTTCGCATACGCGAGATGGTCTTTATTTCCCAACAGTCCAGTTTCCCAGTTTCAGTAAACCGATTTTTTTTCGCTCCGGAATTTTATTCTTCGCGTCTCGGATAAAAGACTCCGGAACGTAAGGAAAAGATTACAGGAGTTGCGCTATACATCACGGGGCGACCCTACCACTTTTCCGACCTCTCCCGATTCTCTAGACTTCCTACGTTTCTCGCTTCATCTCCTGACGAGCCAATGAATTGTGTATTAACTTTTGTCGACGAACGGGAGGATGATGTATGAAAAGTTTCTTTTCAATTTGTTTTGTTCCAAGTGTTTTTACTTTCATCTTCGGTATTATATCAGCAATTTTATAGGCAACACCGAGTTACTTACCATCTTACCAAGTATTAATATTAGAGGTACATTAAAAAACTGGAGGTAGTAGAATATAAGAAAATAACTGTTAATTATCTATATCTAGGAGGAATTTCATTTATTTCATCATAGATACATATTTACAATAAAAACTTAAAGATACGTAAGAACATACACAAATTATAAAATACAGACACTTAAAAAAATACCTTAACTACGCAATACAATAACGTTAGAAAACAAATACATACATAAAAATATATAAATGAAATAGAAAGTACCTAACATGTTTTTTCCCCGGTGGCGAGCATGGAGATCTAGGAAACCAAAGATGATAGGAAAACGGTTAAATGCTGGGAGGAGTTGGAATTTTACGAGTTTGACTGAATGCGCTGCTTATTAGGAGAGAGTTGTAGACAGGCATTTCTTTAGTAAGATAATTTAATTTAATTTTCCATTTAATTACTATAGTTTTTTACTTTTGGTTTGCATCCTTTTTTTATGAAAACTGTAGTCACCCATAGCTTCGTGTAAATAACATTTAAAGTAGTAGTCATTACAAACATACAAACATGGTGTAAAAATATTACGAGCTTGTGAAAAAATTATTAAAATAATAAAAAAATTAGAAAAGGTCACTTTCTTTTTCTCAATAAATTTCTTTTATTGCAATTGTATATGTTAACATTTCGCATACATTGCACGCATCATCGGTACAAGCTGCAAACGGAGTAAACTAGTCAGCAAGAAAATATCATTGGTCAAAAACATATATAAAAATACTAATAAAAACATTACGTTCCAGTATCTATACATTTTAATAAAATGTTATTGTTTAATGGATTCTGGATGGTTGGTTGGCAAGGGTGGCTAGCCACGCGCACTTAGGTCACTCTAACCGGGCCCATTGTGCTACCTTCCCTAAGCGGTGTCACTCACCCGCAGCCTACTCGAGCCAACCCAAGCGAAGAATGAACTCGAGCAGTGTAGCATGTGAGATGCTGCCAAAGCTGGCCATACGGGGCCAGAACTCCCCCAGGATGGAACTTCTAAGTTGGGCAAGCGCTGGGCAAATTGTTTAATAGAGTCAAGTCTGTATTAGTTAAATTACTTTTGATTTTTTTTCATAAAAATAGCCTCGAAAATATTTGGACTACTACTTGTGCTATATTTAAGAAATTTTACATCTTTAACAGAAAACGTATGTCCTGTCTGGACAAAATTGCTGGCCAAAGCGGACCTAAGTAAATCTCTGTTTCTCGAGTCTAGTAGATGTTTTTTGTTCTAATTTCCAAATTACGTTTTGTTTGCCCGACATAACATTTCTTGCATGAGCTGCAATTTATCCTGTAAATACCTGATTTTTTTATTAGGTCGCCCATTCCCTTAACTTTACAATTAACTAAACTGTTTCTATGTGTCCGAGAAATAGAAAAATGTACCGAGCCAGGTAAGAGCGTCGCTATTTTCTCTGACCATCATTCCACAGTTAAAGCGATTAGTTCCATAAGCATGGACTCTAAGCTGATTTGGGACTGTGTAAGCGCCCTAAATGAGGTGGGCACCCAAAAGAAACTAACCTTGACCTGTGTCGCTAGCCACTCGAGCATGAGAGAAAATGAGGTGGCGGACGAGCTGGCCAGGCGAGGTTCATCAAGATTATTCGTTGGAACTGGCTCTTCTTTCGGTATTACTAAATCACAAATTAAAAAATCCATCAATGAATGGATATACAGAGTGAGTTTTTTAATTTGCGACAACGGAATATCCCTAAAACACTGCATCAAATCAGAAAAAGATCTTAATAAGGTTTGTTATAATGTAGGGGGCTCACTGAATGGTGCCGAACACGATCCGCAACCTCTGCCCCTGGAGTGGGGCGGAAGCGGACAACTTTGAAATCTTAAATGGGAACCCCCATTTTGTATTGCAGATTCGGATTCTACACCATCAAGTATGTAGTTTTTGTTTGAAACTTTTTTCGATTCGTAACAGATTGCGCTGTAATCGCAAAAAAAAACATGATAGTGAACGTCTAGAAAAAAATACACGAAAAAGAGAAGCGAGCGAACATGATTTTGTGTTTCTTTATTTTAACATTAAATAACATTTCAAACGATTCATCATGAACTATCTCGAACTTTCTGCTATTATTGATATGTCGAAATCATCTTGTGATATAATCTCATTTCCAAGCAATTGCTTTGTACGTGATGAACAATATTATTGTGCCGCAATTCTGGTTACCTGCTCTTTGTGTTTCTTGCTGTCTGAGATATCCAACTCTTGGTTTCCCCATTATCACCAAATCGAGTGCTGTTCCACTACCTGTCGTGATAATGGATTTAGAAGGCATTGCATTGCTGCCGTAGACTCTTCAGTAGTACTCTCTAAATACATTAGCGTCTGCATCTTGCTGTGTTCATTTATAACAGTTTTCTGCTGCATCTTCGTCCGCCGTCCCACTCGTGACTCGTACGTGATTTAGCCAGCGTGATGTATGTCCAATACAACATGTTTAATCCCCCAACCCGAAACTATTCGATGGGCTCCTCTAACAAACGTGAGTGTTATCTCTGTCCTGGTTTTAACTCTCCCTCAATTTTGAGTGAACTTGGTGTTAAAAATGACCCCATATTTTAGTTCACCACAGAACTTTATTTCTTCTCTCCGAGGATTTGGCGGTATCGTGAATGGTCGTTTTGGAGGGACTGATATTTAGACCTCTCACCTTCAACTTGATCCATTACAGTTTTGTTTTGAAGTCAGCAACAACAGAACTATAAGCACCGACCTAAATAACAAAAGAACGTCTCTTTTTTAGTAATAGTATTAACGGTAATCGGGTGCTGCCATTGCTGATTGCAATTCTGCAATTATTCTTTTGACAAGAGCCTCAATGAGTTTATCTTCATGAATTTATACTGATAATGAATCTCTGATATCCGCTTGAATCAACAGGAACTGTAATTTTTCAGTGGACGGAATATTCTTTCACAGATTTTCTTTCTGACCTAATTTTTCCAAATCCTCTTCACTACGCAGAAAATGAAGAATTTTTTTGCGATAAAACAGAGTGATGCCAATCCAACTTCTGCAGGTATATACTGAATCTGCATAAGCACCTTTCTTCACAACTCACTTGTTAATTTGATTATCGGCCATCCAAGTATATTGAACCTGTCCTTTTTTACATTCTTGACACGTTTATTGTGACTAACTTAACCGGCAGAACAATTAAATAAATTGAAGAAACCCACCAGTTCAAAAAGAATTTCCCACTTTCACAGACTAGACTAATTTGCAGACTACCTCGCCAATGTGCCTATTAAAGACCTACACACATTGATGGTAACATATATAATATTAATAATTAATGTAAAACACCTTTACAGAAAAATTGCAATCAAAAATATAAAAGCTAGAAAAAAATTATTAGATAAAATTCTTTGAATTTACATATTTAAACAATAATTTTCCTCCAACCTGAAGGGCTCGAATTTATTGGAAAGTTATTTTCCCCCGGTGATTATCGATCGTTCCCCGTATAGTTTGGTGCCCTATGTACTATACTGGAATCGATAGTCGTTTTATTTATTTTGAAGTGTCTTCGACGCTGAGATACACGTGAATGGAGAACATTATCGTCGCTGGTTACAATAAATTGGATAGTTTATCGCGAACCCGTTGCCAATAAACAAAGATAAGATACTGAAGAACCCAGCCCCGTTCGCGGAGGATGCCGAGGCAGTCGTCTCGGTTAAACTCTGCTTTTTTGCCGATAGAAACCTGAGGTTCGATAAGGAAGAAATGGATACAGATGGTGCATAGGTATTATGGGAATAAAATATGGGTAATATTCGGAACTTATCGTATCGCTTTTAATAAATGCAGCACAGTACAGTTACTCCGTCTACATGCTATGTGCATTTTAGATATTTTGAGTATTAAAGTTTAAAAGCTACCAACTTCTATGTACATGAAATGTCTATAAAAATCGGCATATTATTTACAAAAAAAAAAAACATTTTCTTCTACTCCAAAGGTCTAATTTATTATTAAAAGCTGCAAATAAGTGAATGCCGCCCAGTTCTCTTCACTTACCTTATTTAGATAGTATATGTAAATGTAAAGGTTATTTTTTTTAAAACCCCCACAGTACGTAGCTGTTACAAGTGTAATTTACAATCCAGGCAGAAAGAAAGCTCCAAATATCCTAGTGTGTCTGCACGCTGATTTGTAACACGTATTTGATGTCTTTAATAAAAGTTATTATAAAAAAATAAAAAATACAAAAGAATACGATTTGTAGAAGATTCATGAACGTAAGACGTAGCTGTAATCTGGAACGTTGTACTACTTTAAAACATTGAACTCAGTACCCATAAAAAGGTTTTGCAAAAAAAAAATATTTGTTGTACCATTTCTTATACCAAAGTAGCTTCTAGGCTATTTGTACAATAATCATAATTGCATATGTATATACGTACTGCTGTGTACTGAATGTACCAAAAGAACTTGCAAAATGAATTAATAAAAATGAAAAATTAAATTAGCTAGCTCAATGGATAAAAATTAAAAAGGGCGCAAAAGAACAATTAAACTCAGGATTACCCTCGCGAATTAAACTTGACTTTAACCACGACAAGTAAATAGTCGGTGAAAGAAATCTGACTTTCTTATTTACCCCAAAAATTGAAAAGGTTAAATTAAAAATAAAAAGAACAGAATTTTGAATGACGTTCAATAACAAATAAGAATTTTATTATATAAAAAAAAAAAAAAAAATTGCAGAAAAAAACCATGAACATAGGGTTCTGGCCGAAATCAAAAACTGCATTAGACTCTAAATTACAAAAGGGCAATGGTAAATCCTCTATCAAAGCAAAAAAAAACAAATTTGTTCAAGAAGATAATCCTTTTTATATCAACCAGTCCACGTGGTTTCAAAATTAAAACAAATTAAATTAAACGTGGACAACACATAAAATTTACGAAAATTGAAAAGTAATAGCAAGCACAATGCTTCTATTCACCCAACCGGAAGTGATTAATAGTTAAATACAAATCAGCAAAATAGAGAACCAAAAAAATTAACTCTTTAAACAAAAAATATCTTCCCGAACAAAAATAATAAATGATCTTATATCTAAATTGTGTACACAACAATATAATAACAATTATTATTAAACGAGTTCCTTGATGGACGAAATAAGTTCAAAATAAACGAAACAAATCTCTAAATCAAATGAAATCACAAAATGGCAGCAAACAAAAAGGAAAATATATACTCACGCACAAACGTCTATCTCAAAACTAGTTCTTACAAGGTTAAACAGTCGTATACATATAAACAGCTGCGTGCAGCGAAGCCGCGCACAGATCATCGAAGAAAACTACAAGAAAGAACATGAACTACAAAAGCGAACGCAATACATTTTAAAGAGTGAAATTAATTTAAAACAATAACTATACATATAACATAAACTAACGCTTGTACAAAAATTAACATTAATTACTGAGAAAATTTGCTCGAAAGATTGACAAAGGCAAATCGGAGAAGAGCAAGAGATCACTAAGAGTATTTTTTCTTCGATACTAAAACATCATCTTTGAACCTTTTTAGCTCTGATATAGTTATTTCAACTACCATAAAGCTCAAATAATTTTCAAGATACACGAACTTATAGATTTTTTTCAAGCAGCCCCCAATACACACACGAAAGGATTTCCGGTACATGTCCTGTGATTCTGTGTTACTTATCGAGTTAATTCTTTTATTTATATGAAGCGGAATTAGTTCTAAATATTACCAAAGGTATTAAAGTTAATCTTGGTAATTTCGTATTTAAAAAAAATACTTTATTTTTATTCATTTAGTAATCTTATATAACCCTAAAAGTAATTTCTCAAGAGTAAGATTACTTAAATCCTTTTAAGATTGGACAACCTTAGTTGACATATGTTCAAAATTATATTTACCATCAACAAACGCTATCTAGAAATCAGCAATTAGAGTTGAGGACTATGAGCAAGCCAATTTTGGTTGTAACTGCTTTAACCAATAAGGACTATAATCCCATTAAAAAAAAATTACATATGCTATTTTTGTAACTCACAAATACTACTTCCGTCCACTATACAGAATATCGCAAACAAACGAAAATGGAAATTTACCCTCAATTCTTAAAAATAATATAATCCCATATGTACTGCCTATTTGTAATAACAACCTTATAATTTATTCCGCAACATGCATTGCGGACACAAAAAAATAAATCATGACGAAAATGCTGCTATCAATGATAATTTAATTAGAAAAACGGACAGGACCTTTTCAAATCCTTATAATAATAAAAGTAGGTTATCTAGTGCGAGGAGCCGCGACCTCGAATATCGTTCTGGATAGTTGCGGTTTTTTTTTTCGCGGGTGATGATGAAGAGGGAGATTTGGCTCCGCGGGAGTGCCTGACAAGCAATCAGTTGCTTAGGTTTTGTCGAACCCTTTTTTTATAAATTAATATTAACTAAAAGGCGCAATCTTTCAAATTTAGATGACGTTAGTAAATTTGGTGTACATAGAGTATGTTAAACGATTAATACAAATTGCGCCCGTGCTTTAGAGAAAACAAAGGAATACAATCTGAAAAAATCAAATGCAACTACAATTCTTGTGAATTATTTATGCCACGGAACAATGTGTATAAAAAGCAGCAATTGATTAAATATTTTTTTTTTGTTAGGTGATGCCTGTAGATAAAAAAGTCTAATTAACAAAAAAAAGGCATGTATGTATGCGTAAAACGTTCTTAAAATATTTCTTTTCTCATTGCATTTTATTCCCAGATATGTTATCTATGAGCAATCGCATGGTATAAATCACTAGTTCGGAGTTACGTACACATACATAATGTTATCTTAAAAAAAAAAATGCAAATTTTCAAAAAAGCTTTTCAAAAACACATAATTATTCAAGTAGTATTAATTTTACATACCAAATTGAAAATTTGGAGGAGCATGATCATTTAAGGCGTTTTTACCACCTATGAATTTTGCCTTCGTCAAAAAATCAACTAATAATAGCTTTGTAGACTCCAAAAAAGATTACAAACGTTACAGAAAATTATAACCCGATGGTTACCATATTGATAGAGAAGATCTCTAAAGCAATTTTTTTTAAACATATTTTTCTGATCCAAGACAACATTATTTATCTCAAAGAAACCCTTGTTTGAAATAAATAATGCTCTTTTACTTTAAAAAACACTTATTTAACCTAATTTAAAATTCTTGATATCATGAAATTCCTGTTTGAATAGAAATTGAATTACATTCTTAATATATTAAACGAATTCAATGACAAACTATAATTTACTATAGAAGTAAAATCTGACAGTTCGGTTCCGTTCCTTGATACTAAGGTTCATAGAGATGTTAGTAATCTGATAAACTTGGATTGGTACATAAAACCAACCAACTCAGAGATATATCTAGATTTCCATTCTAACCAACCTTTGAAATACAAAATTAACTTAATTTAAGCAGTGAAATATAGTGTCTTGAAAATCTGCCATCCTTTTTCTCAGAACAATAATCTGAATATATTATGAGAAAGTTGTAAAATCGAACTGTTACTACTAACAGTATTATTAATAGAATTCACCTTCATACTCTAGTTAGTAATATGACCTCTGCTTCTACCCAATCATCATACTAATGATAGCCCTACTGTCACTTACAGAAAACTAGCACATTCCGCACTTATTAAATAGATTTATCAATTTATCGAAACAATACATTATAAAAATAGTTCTTACCCTTCGAAAAAACTTAATCCTTTTTTCTCCAGACATAGAGATGGGATGAACAATCTACACAAATCTAATGTTGTTTGTTGTATTCAATGCAAAAGTTGCAACGGACCTTACATTGGACAAACATGACAAAAAGGCTCTGCTCCGATAAGCCATTAAAAAGTGCCCCTAAAGCTATCGGGCTGAAATTAAAGCAAATGAGTACTACTGTCACACATACTATAAATACCAAAAATTAGCTCAATCGATGCCACCCCATTCGAGATATTAACATAAGGGTGGAAAACTCAATATTTTTTTCTCAGGAATTACTCAAGCTATCACGTTCAAAAAAATTATGCAAGTAAACACTGATTATGGGCATTCTATAAAAAATCAAGAACTAATTCCCTCCACTCAGTTCAAAGTTATTATTATTTTCCCCTTTTTAGGTGTGTTTTTTTCAGTTTGGTTCAAGTGCCAACTGGCTTTTTGTTATATTAGACCGTATGCATTTAGGTTTATTTATATTTTTTTCAGTTTTTTCTGTGTGGTAGAACATGTAAATAAAAAATCAAATCTCTTTGAATGATCTTAGTAAGAACAATTTGTTATTGTTTATTTTAGGGTTAAAACAATTGTTCATCCATCAATTTCAAGATTATCTGTATGTATATTTCAACCCTAGTAGTTATAAAAGTATCGAAATATAATAAAAAAAAATATAACAACAAAATAATATTTATTTCCGTACACAGGTAAAAATTTGACGGAGTGAAATAGGGAGTCTCCGTTTTGGAAATATTGTGTTCCAAAAAGGAGTTGCCATAGCTAAAAACAGAAAGTATTTCCCGGTTTGTACAAAATCTCAACCAAAACGGAGAGATGAAATTTACTCCGCTTTCTAACACGATTTTGAAGGAAAGAAAATAATCTCCGTTTTCTCTCCGCATTACACTACCGTATTTTAAGCCCTAAATGTGAACAAATATCCCTAACATTGCATTATATTTTCTCCTTCACGGAGGTGATAATTTGTTTACTTAACGATGTTTCTATTTCTAATACCTCAACGCCAAAAAGGGAAAGGATACCTCCGATTGAACATTTGTTCTCCAAAATCGTAACTGTTCCCTAAACATTTGAAAATTGCAAGTTTGCATAGGCATGCGCATTTATTAAAGCGATATTAGTGCAGCGCATGTGCAACAAGTCTGGACGTAGTCACTTTGCAATAGTTCGAGAATGGAGAAGGATATGGCGGAATGCACTGTGCCTGAAATTTATAAAATACACATCAGAGTAAAGTACGAAAACCGTAAAGATGGTAAGAGTTATGGGAGCAAACATCACCAGGGCAGATGTAGATAAAGCAGGTAAGAAAACTTGTGCATCCTTATTTAATTTTCAAATCTACGATGTACCAATTTTTAATTGGCCCCCACCTACATTCTAGGTGTTAGCTCCTGAATAAAAGCACGTTATCTTAGCTGAATCCGTGGTGATTCAACTGAGTCGTGCTTCAACCGCACGGTCGGTAAAATAACTCGAAGAAGCGACTATTTATGCGTAAATGAAAGCAATTCCAATGACTGTCACATAGATAGCCTCATTTATTAACTCAATATGGTGTTACTTAGCTACTATGGAGCTAGGTAACATAAAATAGAGTTAAAAACTTCTCACTAGAGAGATATTCTCTTCTCTCTCTGTGGCAGGTACCTTCTTACGGAAATAAATTCATGTGTAAAGGATGAAATACATTCCGAAACGGAGTAACGTTTGTTTATTGCGGATGTAATTTATCCAAGGGAGTTACTTGCATTAGCAACGGAGATAATTTTATCTGATACGATAGTAGTATTGCATACATATGGGGAAACAACATCCGTTATTCATTTTAATAACAGCAGTAGGAGTTAAAATTTCTCCATTTCGGAAACTTTTACATTTATTGCAAAATAGTAAAACTGCATAAGAGAGACAAATTGGTCTTTAACGGGTTGGTTGCCTCGGTTAAAGATGTTTTTCCCCTATGAAAGCAAAATTATCTCTGTATTCCATCCGTTTAGTAGCAAAAAATTTAACTCCGAAATGGAGGCTCCTTGAACGATGGTCGCAGGGAACACCGGAAAAGAGTTAAAACGGTGTTAGATTCAACTCCGTATTTTTATCTGTGTACACGCAGTTGAAAGTTACTGTTATTTTTCCTTTTTGAAGGGCGGTTTTTTTTTGAGTTGAGTTTAATGTGTCAATCTAATTTTTTGTTATATAGTAATGGTATGTATTTGGTTTCATTATATGTTTTTTTAAGTTCTTTCTGTGTGGTAGAACATGCAAATAAAAACGGAAAATCATGAGCGGTTTCAGGATTATTTATATGTTGGTATCTTCACCCTAGTAGTTATGAAAGCATGAGCATAAAAATAATTCTGTAAGAATAATAATAATAGTGTATATTATTATATAATATATTATCTGTTGTTACATTTATTATTAACATATATGTACATATGTATTCATAGTCAATATCCAAATATAATTATACACTCATGTACATATACTAAAAAGTCAAATTGGTACCTTAAAAACGCAACTCAAAAAAATCACCCCTCAAAAACGGAAAATAATAACAACCTTGAACTGCGTGTACGGAATTAAATATTATTTTATTGTTACATATTGTTTTGTATATTTCGGTGCTTTTATAACTAATAGGGCTGAAACATTTATACAAATAAAATATTGAATTTTTCCACCCTTATTCTAACATCTCGAATGGGGTGGCATCGATTGAGCTAATTTTTTGTATTTATAGTATGTGTGACAGTAGTACTCATTTGCTTTAATTTCAGCCCGATAGCTTTAGGGGCACTTTTCAATGGCTTATCGGAGCAAAGCCTTTAAAAATCGCATAGGTACTCATAAAAGCACCGTTAGAACACATTCTAAGAGCACGGGTAAATAGATCTACAAACCCTGTCAATTTTAAAAAAAACATATAGAAAATCTAATCATGAAGTAGAGTCCGCTGCAATAGAGAATGGTATATCGAGGCATCGGCTACCAATATGCGTTCATTGTGCATGTGACGTCATGTACCATTTTCTATTACAATGGACTCTAGTACCGCAAACAATTAATGGTTACTTACGAGTAAGTATTTTATCTACTCGCATTGTTGGGTAAGGTACTGGCCGATTGAAGCAAGATATAGCAAGTTATAGCAAACTTTAAAAATGAAACATTAGGTTGACGTCTTAATTTATATAACAATATTATTTTTTAAAATTGTAGCAAACGTGTATACACAAACACAATTTATAAAGTAGTAAAATATTTAAATAAAGATAGATATACAATAAATAAAACTGCTTTTTAATCGATTACGGCGATTATCCGACCATAATCGGTCAAAACGGTTAATTGGTCACGACGGTTAACCGATCACACCGGTTAATCGGGTCACGTCGGTGTTATCCGGTTATGTACATACGGTTAACCAGTTATGAAATATGTCCGGTTGCACAGCACTAGTTACAAGCATTATAGCTTGCGATATTATCATAGTACTATTTAGACTTTTGTAGGTGTGTTTCGTTAATAGTGCTTATCATTTTTATATACCTACATATATTTTGAGATCAGGATTTGTGCTGTTTTAGTTTTGTTTTTTTAGGATTTGTTCATTGGTTTACTATCGTCTTTGTTTACAGCTTTGTATAGTTTTTCATTTACGTTAAGTCTTGTTTATTTAGCACCGATAATTTAAAAAAACATATGATATATGCACATTATTCTAGTATTAATGGTGACGATGATGATAAATAATAAGATAAAAAAGTGATAAAATAATAAATAGCTGAATAAAACTTAACTGGACCGATGTAAAGGGAATTTTAATGGCCCTTACTCCTCTATTCATTAATCATATGTTTACATCTGTACCTTGTCTACCACGAAGTATGATATATAACAGTATTAAGTAAGATAAATAATGAGTAATTAATATTTACTGGGTTAAATTCATCAGACTGCGCACCGCACAGTATGAACCTGCAGTCGAACGTTTGATGGTTACGTACACGTACGCGCTAGCCATATTGTCTCTTCGTTTGGTCGACTCACTAGGTATGCAAAACTTATGATATATGATTGCTTGTTTGTCATGATTGAATAATGATACGCTTTCTTAATAAAACTAAGATTTCGATTCTAAAACCCAATAAAAACAACACCGGTTTCGCACTCTCACTTGTCTAAATGCGCACATAATCTTGTATCAGGTACTACGCCTGCATACTGCTAGGTTTATCAAATCTTTACATAATATTTGCTGGTTTATTTTCTTTGTAATGTGGCTTTCAAACGTCAAGAAAAGTATAGACACATATATTCATCTACATTTATTAAACAAATGCTTCCAAATTTAGCTTTTCCATTCCCTGATGTTGTAACTATTGCTTAGGTAAATTTTCTCCCTGCGTACTTGATTGTCCAGCCTAACGCAATTCTCCATACGGCTATTCGCACCTACTCATTAAATTAACATAGACTGCACCTCCGCGTCCATTAGGTCCGTAATTTGAGCCGCCGAACGGCGCCCGCACTATGCCCCGGATCCGTTCCGGTCCTATTCCGGAACAAAGTCCCAGAAACGACCACCGGTAACTAGATTCGTTAGCAGTGCAGTCACGTACACGGCCGCCTATCTATTTCAAGGCACGCCGGGATAAACTTGACACCCTCTTGGTGTTTTTAGTTCGGTTCATTCATTTGCATGAGCTTTTATTAGGTAGAGAGCCGCTAAGCTCGGGCTCGAACCCGCTGGTTTAGCGGAATTTGGAAGCATCTCGCGGAGAACCATTACACGTTATCAGTGTAATTCCGGGGATATTTCGCGACGGTAGTTGTCTAAATGTTTCCGGTAACAAGAACGACTATCGCGAAAAGTAATTTCGTAAGCGTACCGGGTCGGATAAAGGACGAATCCAAAATGTAAACGATGCTCGATTTTTTCTTCTTTTAGTTAATTTTTCCTTACTTTCTATTTTTTTTTTCAACCCTTCCAACCTCACTAATTAGATTTTTTGCGTGCATTAAGAACTTCACTTGCGATCATAACACTAATACGATAGTTCAAACTAAAAGCGTTGATAAATTTATAGTTCATTCTTATGGAAAATTTTTAGTACCATGTACATTTGGTTGCAAACTGATATTTTCTGAAAATATTCATTCGGCAGCACTCCTTTTCTCTCTATAAACATATTCTAAATTTAAGTAAACCCCAGTAGGGTCTTATGCAGTGCAGTCGGAAATGGTAGCGTTTTTTTTAAGGTTTAAAACTCTTTTGAGATTAAATTTAAGAAAAAATAAGTATAGTAGAAATAAAACAAACTTTCCCTTATTGACTAGAATATTTAATTTGAAACGTGTTGATTTTTTCTTTACTAATTCATCTAATACGAAAATAAAACTAATTTTAATAGTAGTAGAAGTAATATCAATTACCTGATGAATTAAATATTTAAATGCCCGTTACACACGCTATTTCAACTGTATTCTATAATACGCTCACGGTTATTTTCTCTTTAACATTTCCTCTTCAAATATTTTTTTTAAAACGCCAAATACTATTATTACAACATGCTTTGCTATAATAACAGCGATTAAGATAAGGTAAACAAATATGACAGTTTTGGGGAACAGAAATGAAATATTGAAGTTTTCATTCAAAATAAGTAAAAATATACCGCCACTTCAGGTGGTAGTTTACAACAAACATATTTTTTTTCAGATAATTTATGTTACATTTTCGAATTCTAGTTTACTATGTGGATGTGTTTAATCGCTTTTAAATGCTCCCACATTTCTAAATAGGGAAACAGTTTCTTTAAAATTAAAATCGAGGCAGATTCCTAGGATAATTGTGAAATGATTTCTTAAACGTGCACGTTGTTTTGAATTCAATAATAAATATTATTACTAATCCAATTTTCCAATATCCATGCTTACACTGTCTGGAACTCGCTCTAAAAATTTTTAAAATTACAAGTTTCTATTATATCCGACTATATATAAACTTCCTTAGTAATTCCTGTAGCAAAATGATCTCTTAATTGAAAAAAATCTCAGAATACTCTTTTCATATTCAACCTAGCTAGTCTTATTTAATAATATGTTGTAGTGAAAAAAATGTGCTTAAATTTCTTTGGTTTTCGTTAGTTAGAAAGTTTCATAGAATCGTGGAAACCTGAATAAAGTTTTGTTAGGAAATGGGGAAATGGGATAAGGAAAGGGAATAGGGAATAAGGAGAGGGAATAGGGAAAGGGAACGGGGAAAGGGAATGGGCAAAGGGAATGGGGGAAGGGAATAGGAAAAGGGGAAAGGAAATAGATAATGGGAATTAGGGAAAGGGAATAGGGAAAGGGGAAGGGAATAGGGAATAGGGAAAGGGACTAGGGAAAGGGAAAAGGACTAAGGAAAGGGAATAGCGAAAAGGAATAGGAAACGAGAATAGATAAATGGAACAAGAAAAGTGAATAGAGATAGGGAAAGGGAAAACGAAATGAGAAAAAGGGAATAGGGAAAAATTGAAAAATAAACAAATATAAAAGGAGTTTGAATATTTGGAAAAATACTAATAAAAAACTTAAAACAAATGTTGAAAACAAAAACGACATAGTGTAAAAACAAAAGAAAGCTACTTAATGCCTATTGCACATTCTAGAAGTGGAAACTTTTCAAGTGAATGGACTGACTTAAAAAAACCACCTTCTTCAAGGATCGCATTCTAGGAGAATGCCCGACTTCTAGTTCACCTCAAAATAGTTTTCGTTGAAATTTTCTTGTAATTTCACAGCGCGAGATAAAGTCATTTTATACAACCTTCCCAATACCATTTACTGAAATAATAGCTCTTTGAAGAATCCGACCTTGTATTAATAGCAATTCCTTCTGCATGTGGCGTCGAATGCACACACTACAATATGAATGTTGATAAATGTTTCGATTTTGTTACAACAATTCTGCATTTCCTTAATTTTTTTTTCAAGAATATCAACAAGAATAATAAGAGGCTGCATTTGGTGAAGTAAAATAGCGAGATCAAAGATCATTTCCTGCAGAAAAGATATTCTCAGTAGTTGAAGTGTATTTTTCCTTAATTATATAAAATGAACAGAATCGTTTTATTAGTCACTTCAGTAAAGAAGAAGTGTAAGAGGTAGGAGTGGTGATAATTTTAAAAAACTGATTGTTACATGAAAGGTCAGAAATAGGAGTGGATATTATTTCGTAGATATTGGTTCCTCTTTCTTTGTTTATGTGAGAAACGATATAGTATAGGCGCTTTTTTGTTGATATGGAGGGATGGGGATTTTGAGCAGACCTCTAGCGCTTCTCAAGTTATATAAAAATCTGCAAGTATATGAGTACGCATTAAAGAAGCTTGCAGGTAACCTTACAAGGGCGGCATGCAAAAACAAAATCTATTCTAATGCATATCATCAATTTGATTGTTTACTAATTTAATCGGATGCAAGACAGATAATTGCTTGCGTCTAGCTTCCAAATATCGAAAACTGTAGTTAACAATCATATAACATATACTCTGGTTAAATGCCAAACTAAAAAGCACCCTTACACATCTCGCGAAAAATGTAATCGCTATATTATATAGGCATAATAGTTTTTTTTTTTTAGCAAAAAGAAAAAGAACGAATCATAACAACTGCGAGTAACATATAGCATTCTGTAGGATTTCACGGTAACATTACGAATATGCGTTTTGAAGGTAAGCTTATAATTAAAAATCCACCCTTTGCTTTCAGTTAGGCATAACAATAACGCGTCCTACCTCTGATATTGATATGAAATTACTAATTTCTACATATATCGATGAAAGTGTGAAAGTGCATTCAGGTCCATTTGCAGATTATAACCGTGCAAAACTGATCTAATTTTATAGAAAATGTTTAAAACATGGGCAAAGAGCAAAGAGCAAGAGGCAGATAAACAACCACGCAGATTGTAAGAAAAATAAAAAATGGACCCAATCTCGCAACACTCCTTAGTGTAAAGTAGTTTCGAGTATATTGACTCATCTTCAGGTAGCTGAAAGCTTGTGCAGATAAATCATAATTTTAGTGATTTGGGCAGCTGAAATAAATAAGTATAAGTATTTATAAATAAATTTATAAATGAAGATGAGCCACTAGGCTCGAAACTATAGCTACTACTTTACATTAAGGGGTGTTGCGAGATTGGACCTATTTTTATTTTTCTTTCATCATAAATTCAAGCTACATTATAATCAGGTAGGTAATTAATTAATAGAGCAATAGAACTCCAGGTTTGAACCCTGTGCACGCCTGGCATTACTATAAATATATGGGATAGAATATTACGAATTACACATATATTCTGTAGTTCAAGTTTAGTAAATTTGACGGAAATATATATGGTTTGACGTAAGAATAGATATGCCTGCAAATAATAGCTTCAAATATCCTGCCAGCAGCACAGAAAATCGACACCGGTCTATAATTTATAATATTACTGTCACCCGTTTAAGGAAGAAGTAGAATTTCAGATATCCTCATTGCAAGGGAAATACACATTTACGCAACAATAGGTTAAAAATAAATGTAGCAGCTTAATAAAAAAAAATCAGAACAACGCAAGAATATGCAAGTTCCTTATAATATGAAATCATAATGAAATTGGTATATTTCTGCTAATTACTGTAATAAATTGTTAAGAGGAATTTTCATACGAAAATTTTTTTTCTCCTCGCGCAGGATTTGAACCTACATTCCTTGTTTAAAAATTTATTACATTAATTAACAGAAATACATTAATTCCGTTAATGATTTTATACTGTAAAAAGCTTGCGTATTCTTGCATATTTTTCGAACTGCCGGCCTTTTGATTGATCTGTAATTGATGTAATTCTATTTCTGCATAGAACCCATACAATTCCTCGCTAGCTAAATTGATAAGGCGTTCGTCCGGTAACCGAGTGTGTAGGTTCAAACACTGCATGAGGAGAAAAAGATTTAGGGTGAAAAAAATCCCCTTAAAAATTTCTTACAGTGATTACACTGAGAAAAATACTTGACGTGATTAATAATCTACATTCATTGAATGAATTTTCATCGACAGAACGAAATGTGTCATTGCTATGAAAAAATATTGTTTACAACCTTTGATTAATTAATAACAAGGTTTGTTAATGAAATACATTTGAAATGTTTTTATTATTATAACAAATCATTGTACATTAGTCCATGGATAATATTTGTTACGATAACTATATTGTCATACGTTCAATAAATAATTTTGTTAGTAATGTGAGTATGAACGAATATATACTGTTATTTTTACGTACAATTATCGTACAAAGTTATTCATGTATGCACAATAAAATATGAAATGATACATTCTTCGTTAGTTCAATGGTTTGCAATCTATCGCAAGAACGAAAAGATAGCATATCCTAATGAAAGGTGTACGACAGTGATTGAATTACCGACTTACATCGCGGTCGCTGACTGAGTGAGAGTTTGGCGTGTGGCCTTTATAGAGGGCGTGCATCTAAACTCGTGATCTCTTAGGGAAAAATCGAGAATGATCTTGAGACACGATACTGATGAAAGTTAATTTCCTCCTGGAGAATTACTAAAGACGCTTGGTAGGCAGAAACTTACATTTCTATTCGCTTTTCTGCTTCTGTGGTGATTCCTCCACAATGGACCATGAGCTCTGCCACGGTGGCATTCTTACGGTTAGTTGTTTAGGCATTTTCTTTTGATGTTTGTTGGCAATCACCAATGCTTGATATGAATCTTTTAATACTACTTTTATTGCAATCCAATTAAATAAAGCTGCAACGATTACTCAACTGTGAATTGAGTGAATGAAATGTGAAACTCATCCATGAATTAGGTACATTATTTTAATTAGAAGTTTACTCTATAACAATAACTAAAATTTATTAGGATTATGAATAACATACATTAAACCACCACTTGCGATTGGCATATCAACAAGTAATATTCATTGTATTGATGCTTTTCTTCATTCTCTACTGGAGTTCATACATAAAATTGATAACTCGCGGTCATTCAGTAAACCAGATAAAGTTGTTGAAACTGGTTTTCGTTAGAACAATAAAATATTTCATTCAGCCATCCAAAAAACTTTAAACTAAATACCATTTTATTTTCAATGATGTTGGTTTTATTAATACAATGAATGATTTATTAATCAATAAATTCCATCGTCATTTAAAAAAAAATCTTTTTCATTGATTTGACGAACTCGTTCTTGGAACCAATTTTAATTCATTGCTTCATGTGAACAATGTTTTTTTTTCATTGTTTCAGGACCCATTTTTGGTTCAGGGTAGTAGTAATATATTAATATCGCTAATGATTTCATACTATAGAAAGCTTGCATATTCTTGAATAATTACCGAACTGCTTTTCAATTGCTGTAATTCAATTCCTGCACGAAACCCATACAATTCCTCGCTAGCTCAATTGGTAGAGGGTAAGCAAGGTGTGTAGGCTCAAATTCTGCATGAGTAGAAATTTTTTTCGTATGAAAAAAATTGTTACAGTAATTATCAGAAATACATTAATTTCTTTAAATCAGAATAACCCTACATTTGCAATCACCTACTAATTCCAATGATCAGCATTAAGGTTAGTAAGTACATGTTGTATACATTCTGTTAACGAATACACATTTTTTGAGCACGCAAGTAGGTGTTATAAATTACCGGAAAAAAATTAATGCCTTACGTTTCTTATTTCAGGAATTTCTCTTACACGGTCGTTTTCAATGAGCTATTTCTAGATGTTAGCGCCTTAGGAATTTTAATTTTATCAAACATCTACCGTGTAGTAAACGCCCATTAATTACACAATGCGCTGTTCTTCGCCCGGTGCGAACACAAACATTATGTGAGGCCATAAAATCCAAATATGGCACAATGGCTTGTGTGTAGCCCATTACTTCTACTGCGAAACGCCAATGAGGACGGAAAAGGAGCTGAGAAGATGAATCCAATGCGGGAAATTAAAAATGAAACAAAAGTTTTTATGACGACTTTTATGCCTTTTAAATGGCGGCGTAAGTTTTACTGTGGCTTATAAATACAACTCAATCTCTATTAAACGGCATTTCGGATGTAATTTAATTAGATTTATGCGTTCGACCGTAACCGTTTCGTTCCATATCTTCCTTTCTCCTCCGACAGGATGTCTCCTACGTTCGTCGTCCTTCGACGTTGAAACGTTGTCGCTGTTGTCGTTGCAATACCGCGTTCCTGAGGGAATTCCTCGTTTTCTTCTTGTTTTTGCCTTTCTTCTTTCTTCGCATACGAAGCCGTTGTTTATAATATCTCCTTGTTCCGACAAATTTGGGGAAAGATCTTGGGGGTAAGTGTGAAAGCGTGTGTCGGTTAAAAGATTGGTTTGGGATTAAATAACGTGTATGTGGGACCTCGACGGAGCGAAGGTTTCAGTTCGAAAGAAAGCTCCCAGGTCGACCGTTCCAAGTAAATGTTATACACGAGCGTGCAGGTTTCCTTACTTTGCACGTACGAAAGCCAATCATTAATTATTTTTTCCGGGGGAAAGTTCTTCTTTAATTTCCTTGACGCGGTATATTGAAATTGACGTGGCCCTAATAGAAAAAGTTTATTAAACGTATATGACTGAAGTAAATAAATAGCAGGGTAATATATACATTTCGGTAATGTATATTACCTTCCTCGGGAGGATAACTATAAAGATGAAACAATGATGAGTACGTGTTACGTATTAATTAAAAAAAGTTAATTTAAATTTTCATTAGAGATCCAAAATGCCAGCAAAAAGGACGCAGGTGAACGGCAGATACTCTAACATACTTATATCAGGATATAATAATATAAGTAACAGTATATAAAAAAGATGCGAAGACAAACAAACAAAAGTAAGAATAAAACGGTCAAAATTAAAAAAAAATAATAGTAAATTAAACTTGATGAACAACGAAATGATTACGGCAACAAGACAAACATGATGTCAAAGGAATCAACGAGTGGCCAAAATGTATTGGAAAAAGTATGAGAAACATATTGGTGTAAAGGATTGAGGTGCGCTACGGATGCATATTAGCTATTTTACTCAAGATATTTGAATAAGTAATGATACTAAAGTGTTTGGTATTTGGTTATAATTAATGCTATTTTTTTCGATTGAATATAGATCGTCTCAAGTAAATTATATCGATTTTCATTAATTAATATTTTTGTATTATCAAAATTAAAGTGGTGATCAAACTAGATAGCACACTGAGAAAAGAGATTGCATTAAATGAAAAGTTTTATAACTTTTGGTTTTTTTCATGTTCAACGAAAAGAATACCTTTTCTGAGAAAAGTGTTTATTTTAATAGAAGTACATGCTTTTCGACGAAAAGTAACCGTAATTAAATTGAATGCACCTTAGTTTTGATTAATATTTCATAATGTCTGTATAACTTCTGTTTAAGTAAGACAATACACATTACATATTATATTGTAATTATTATATACATATTTAACAACATATTTTAGTTTCTTTTAAGCATTATTGAATTATAAACAGTATTTTAAATAAAAAAGTCGGAGGTTTTGATTTATTTGTGTGAACACGCATGTATACACTGATTTAAAACGTTTGCCTTTTAACGGAAAATGCAAGCACCTGTATGATTGCTTTTTTACGCGGAAGTATTTTAGTTTTGCTCATGTTCCCACGTGCATAAGTCTCAGATACACAAACAATAATGAACAAAAGTGAATATTTTTCGCGCGCGGTTAAAGAAATTTCAGAGATAATTGGAATCTTTTCAGTTAATGCTGATTACTTATAAGCCAAGGAACTTTACAGCAGTATATAGTGTTGGAAGGTTTTAAAACTCTTATACACGGGAAAAACGATCTTGTTGTTTTCAATCATTTTTCGTGCATTGGGTTACAATTACTAAATTATTACTTGATTTAAGAATATTAAAAATATTCCTGTATTCAATCAAACAAATAATTTGGTTAGTGGATTTATTTGAAGCTAGCGCAGTATTTATTAATTTAACAAAATATTTACATGGAAGTAAAAATAAATATCGCATTTTATTTACAGCAGTTCTCTCCCTATATAGTACAGCAGATGAGCAGATATGCTTATGTGTAGTAGAGAAGTTGTCGCATAGATGACGCATCTCCTATTTCATTCCAGTAACAGATAATATTTCGCACAAAATAGGCTGGAAACTACGATCGTAACATACTAATCTAGTATATTTACCAGATCAACATCTGATAGGAGTCATCGAAAGGACGATTTTTTTAACGGCACCTAGAGTGCTAGGATAGTCACAGCGACCAACTCCCAATACTACTAGGATTTACAACATTCTTAAGGGCAAATGCCTCCTTAGTGCGTGGGTTTCTGGAAATAATTCATTTTCATTTCTATCAAAAATGACACGGCATTTTGTTGTGTTCACTCTTACATCTAAAATGAATAAATGTTATAAGAAAGGAAAAAAAACCTCTTGAATTAAAATGCTTACGGTTTTCTGCCAATCTGCATAGTTTTCAAGTTCAAAATAAAGAGGACTTGAATCAACTATCAATATCTTTCACTTAAAAGAATAGACTGTTTCAACGAAAAATATATTATTTCCGAAGAAGTACGTGAATTTAAAATTATATTCCGTTTCAAGGAAACACCAAATCATGTTGGCCATATAAAAAACGTAAAAACTTTTGGTTTAATCCAATTCCTTTTAAATGAAAAGGATATTTCTCTCAGTGTACTGTTCTAATGAAACGAGCGAATCAACAAGAACGCATGACATTTTTCCAAGAAGAAGTTTGATCAACGAAACACCCTAGACAACTCTTACAAGGAATTTTGTATATTAAACTTGATTGAAATAGAAAGTCTTATCTTTGAATTTGCTAAACAAAATTCGTGAAGATGTTGTATTTTGCAATCATCAATTTTGAAGAGGGAACAAACTTGTGAATGTGTTTTATAATATGATTAGTTAAATTGTTAATATAAGGTAGTTTTGCAAACAGGATAAACATTGTTGATGAATATATTCTATAGTTTATCTAAATTAGCTTTTTTTTTAATTTCTCGTTACTGATATGTGAAACACGATTCTTCGTCGCAAGGAAACTGTTAAATTTTTGATTAGAAGAATAATCTGCCCGAGGTAGTGGGTTTCTGATACCAGTCTAAAATAACTTGATTGTTGTCACAACGCATAACACGATTGTCAAGAAATGCCGTTTGACTCTTCGATCTCAACAGTAAACTGTATGTGATGGTTGAAGTTGTTGAAACGTAATCGTATGTGGTAGCAATGTCTCAGTGACGGCGGTTAGTAGATCGTCAACGTACTTGAAAAAGAACCGAATGGGAAATTGCAATTGTGTAAAGCAAAATCAAAGATAAAACTGTCTTTCTATTTCAATCAAATTTAATATACAAAATTCCCTGTAATGGTTACCCAGGGTATGACGTTGACCAAACTTCTCGTTGGTTGACAGATACAATTTCACTACACAAGAGTGAGTGCAGAATTGAAAAAAAATATCATGCGCTCTTGTTAATCATGCTATCAAGTTTTGATCACCATTTCGATTTTGTTAATAAAAACAGATTAATTAATGAAAATCGATATAATTGCCCTTTTTTACTTAAGATGATCTAAATTCAATCGAAAAAAAAAACAGGATTAATTATAACACAAATACCCAAAACCATAGTATCATTTATTCAAATATCTTGAATAAAATAGCTAATATGCATTCATAGCATATTTCAGTTCTTTTACACCAAACTGTACATTTCTCATAATTTTCCCAGAAGATGTCACAAGCAAAATAAATCGAATGATTACCCCAACTTTGGTTTAATTAATTAAACAAATAAATTACTTTCATACATTCACTATGTTACATATGTTAAATCACACCAAAGTAACTATAAAGCTTTATTGTATGTCCATACCTATTTTGTAAATCCAATTATATTGTAGGCTAGTTAATTTAAAATGTAGCCGCAATGTGTTGTTGAAGTCTGTTCTGTTTTACAATTATCGAATTATAGTAAATTGGTTTCCTTGATATTCGATATCTATTCGGGGCCAGAAATTTCTGTTATAAGTTTCGTATTTCTTTTAATTCTCGTCAGTTCATAAAAAAAAATTGCTGCATCACTGGAAAATATATTTCCAGTATTGACTAGGTTGACGCATCCGTGGAATATCCACCTATCCCATGTTCCAAGGATATACGAATTGCCTAAAATTCATAAACCTACAATTTATTTAAATCCTGTTGGGACATTCTCAGAACTTAAGGCTATACTTTAAATACTCAATAAAGAATTTTTGCTGAATTTGTGCGAAGAAATAAAAAAATAAAGGTACCTAATGACAATGTCTGTGTATCTTGGGACGTGCAGTCGCTGTTAACCAATATCCCCAAGGATTTAATAATACAAGAAATCGAAAGTTGGTGGCACACTTATAAGGGAACACACCAGTATGTCAAGGGAAGTGTTCACATAAGTATACTTTTAAAGTCCAATTGTTTCGTTTATGACAGTATTTTTTACAAACACACATTTAGGGTACCCATGGGTGACCTAACTTGCTCGATCTTGCCGGATCTCGTCATACACACGATTTTTACTCGAGTCTTTGGTGACGTTGGTGAACAATCTGCCTTGTGGTTACATATGTGGATCTTTCTTTTGTAATTTTACCCAGAAGTAATGTTGAACATGTGCTCTATACCTCTAACTCTATTAACGCATGATTATAGTTCATCATATAGGTATAACATAATGAACATCTAACTTTTTTGGAAGTTTTGACTATAAACAGAGATGGAAGTATAATTATAACAAATATTTATAAAAAAAACAAGTTTAGACATACTATTTATTTTAGTTCACAACATTCATTTCATGACAAAATAAACTCAAAGCACTAAATCGTCATATTATTGGATTGTAGGTTTCACAATAAGGATTTATGTGTTTTAAAAACTTCTACTAAATAATTATCCAATTACCAGTGTTAACAAAATTTTATATAAAGATAACTATCAACGTAGATCTCTACCACAACAGTTTTACACTTGTGAACCCCAAGAAAAATACAAACTTTAACTAATATTGATTTCCTTGCAAAAAAAAAAAATTAAAAAAACACGTAGATAATAATTTTCAATACTCTGCGAAATCTAGATGTTTTCAGCAACCCCCAAGACATAGTGCGCGAATTGGCCACAAAAAATACAATATGTAAAATCAAATGTGCTAACTGTGATAAGATCAAAAGAGGGCAAAGCTCATAGAATTTGAATAAAAGAATAAAAGCCATATCATGGATACTGGACATAGGTTTGATTTTGTGGAGTTAATCTTGATCTCGAAACTGATTACAAAAAGAAATTAATTTCAAAAATGTTACACATTAAACTGAACAATTCGTGAAAGTTTAGAACAGATATCAATAGTATTAGTAATATTTATAATATTCTATTACTTTATCATCGGACAGTTTGAAGAAAATATGTCCTTTTTCACGCTACTTAGTTTTTGCCTTTACGTTTTTGATATCCATGGTTAAGCGTCTGCTCAAAAACGATTTTACCTTGTTTTGCATTGATGTATTCCCGAAAAGTACTGCACTATACACTTCTATATTTTATCTTGATGCCATTTCACATTGGTAACTTATTTATAACTTGTAATGTGTATTCCCAATGTAGTAATTTTATAACTAATGTACCATCACATAGTTTCCTTTTTAAATTCTTTAATTGGTAATATTAGTTTGTTTTCTTGTTTTCAGTTGTATTCATGTTTTTTATTATCCATAGCTTGAAAAAAAACTCACAGGGATATTGAAATGTTGCATTTATAAATAAAATTAAATAATAAAGCTAGCAGCTCAATTTGGCTCCTAATTTAAATCCACATGAAACTATATGCATACTGTATTATGGAGAAAATAGTACTCAGAAGCAGTACTTTATTCGATCGTATTTCTCCGAGACTTACCGACAAAAGCAACTTAATCTACTTTGCAATGTTACTAATTTTCCATATATAGTTAATTGAAATAATAAGTTCCACATAAAGTGATTAATGATCGACCAGATGGGGTGTAAATTGCTTTATTTACGACGATACGAAGTCGTTTGAGGACCGCACTTAATGACTGCCCCACCGCGAATAATCTATAATCGATATTTATTTGAAAAAGTTTAAGATCAAACGCGAACGAGGTGGTGCTCCTCGGCATGGAACTCGTCCGAAATGACAGGCAAATAAACACGGGGAAAACGGGAATTTCGATAACTGACGCGCCGCCATACGCTCGCCCGATAAATTAATTAAACAAATGAAAAACGCCGTTTGACCCAACCGCCTTTTTATTAATCAATAAAATCATTATAATCGACCGCGTAAGATAAGATGTTTATCCGTTATGCAATGTGAATTTATGTTAAATTCTAGGCGTGCAAATCTGGCACATTCATGTTTACAAGCTCACGTATACGTCTCGACTGTATACATTTTTTGCCTTCATACAGGGCAAATTAAAATATATAAATTTGCAAGATAAATGGTGGTGAGATAAATTATAGTGTTTGAACTATATTCTTCAATCTCAAAAATTTATTATATTACTGAACAAAGTTATTACAGGAACAATTCTCATATATAATTTGCGTACTGAATCATTGCCCATCATGTCTTCATGTCTTGTATGTTTCATCTTCAAATGCTCTTATGTTTAATTTAATCCATAAGATACTAATATTTTCCACTTCGCCTTAGAACATACATTCTTAACTACACAATAACATTTATTTACCATTTATTTAACATTAATCCGGCATAATCTGATTTAGCTTGAAGGTAAACGGTTGCAATTTATGAGTCAAAGTGATAGAAGTGTATTATCAACTTTTGTCATAAACAATAAGCCAGTATCACCCAATACAGAGTAATGGAAACTCTATACGTTCATTGAAAACAGGTTTTGAAGCTTTCTTTCTCATGGAACTTCAAATCCACATTGTGATCCCTTCAAACCCACATTGTTGATGTTCTTAATATAAAAGATTCTATGGGCTGCTATTGCTAGATAAAGCCGGTACTAGAGATTTTGCTTGCAGATTTGGCCGGTTCTAAAAGATGAAACTCTAGAACTGAGGATAAAGTTTCGGTATACAGCTGCTTTCTGTGTAAGATAGTACACAAAAAAAAAACTTCTTATTTTAAGAAAAAAATAGCTAGAAATAAATTACCATTCGCGGTTTTAATAATGTAATTTGTGGGTCTCCACTTAATTAAAAAAAAAATTGTTGCTACCTCCTCACATTATATTGGTATTCATGAAATACTATGAACAGGGGTAGTAAAGGTTTTCTGTATATAAAAAACAAATCTCTCAGAATACAAGATACTAAAATTAGAGAAAGAAATTTTCATAATCGTGGGAACATATGAATATCCGATGACATAGCGCTACATGAGATTTTATTAATTTGGAACAACGGTTTCGGGAACAGGTTGGTTTCCATTATCAACGAAGAGCGAACGAATTAAGTATTGGTAAAAAAAATATGGAGGAATTAGCCACATAGTCCAGAAGCGATTTTTCGTAAACCATCAGTCTGGAAAGCGCACCATTCAACCAGTGAGAACAAATAAAATGGAGCAAATACCAAAATTGATCGCCACATTTTTGCAACTTCCTGACAGTGAATTGCTTACGGGTCATTGTTTTAGACGTTCATCTGTCTCACGATTGGCCGATCGTGGGGGTGATCTTGCATTAATAAAACGATAGCGGGTGGAAGAGTTCTGCAGCAACACAAGGCTATATTGACAGCTTTTTAAGAAAGAAAGTTGAAACAGCAGAATTGTTGTCAGTATGCTAAAATCTTCCGGTTCCAGTACTTCAAAACATTTTTGTTTTGCCAGTGAACAGTAAATACCGATCTCCTAAAAACATTCTAAACCTTCCACATCAACAACCTTTATCCAAGAAAAGACAATTCATATAGACAATAATGGTAACCAAAATTCTCAACATTTACCAGGTTTTAGCATTAATGCACCTCCTAATTCCAATGTATATATTCACGTTTCTGTGAAATTAATAGCATTGCTCAAGCGATCTTCCCAAGGCTATCAATCTAAAGCAGAAGGGGCACTGGATCGACTCGGCTCGGCAGTTATATTAACCGTACCGTTGCTAGACATGAGTGAATAAATTCTGTTAATTGTTTATGGCTCAAACGTAAATATGTGTTCATTTTCGCCGTAAGAATTATAATTTTAGAGATTCAATCGATTTTACCATGATTGTGCATTCGTCGAAATCGCCAACCATTGTTAAACTATCAAATGTAGTTTAAACAGCGTTATGAAAAGGAAACCAGAGAGACACGTAGTTCTTTTACTTAGATTTATTAGATAAAGTAATGTACACACTTTTATGCATGTCTCATTTAATGCATTAAGGAAATCATAAATCTCGACATCATAATGGGGTTGACATAAAACATTTTTACGGTGTACTCGTTCGAAAACAAAGTGGCAAGATTCTATTTAAGGATCAATAATAGGAACACATATTATCGTCGTTTTAATGACAATCATCAGCTTGCAATTCTGTAGTGAATAAAACTAACAGCAAGATAACCATAAAATGGCTTTTGACAGGTGATGGTCCCAAAAAGGTACTAACCCCACACTTAAAAAGGTACTGGAAACAATGCTATAATGAAGATTATTATAGCATTGATTCCGATAGTGCAGTGGCTTCATTAGGATACCGAAATAGATTTCTTTTAATAACTTTCCATAATCTTTGCGTACGCTTCTTTTGCAAATTTTGTTAGTGATATGGTCTTCGAAGATAGGTGCTAAGTAACTCACCTTTATCTTTAATATCAAAACGGTAAAACGTTTTGTATAAAATATAGAAGCAAAAAAATGTGACAACAAAAATTGTATTCTCACCCTACTGTTATTACCAGGATCTTGTAGGTATAAATTTGTAACGTGCGTTGTTTGTTTACATGCATATGAAACCGTATACGTCTGGGAATCGCTTTTTATATCTTGATGTGTATAGGGGTGTATAAATATACCTACCAGCGCAGTATACGTCCTGTCTCCTGTACAGCATAGAGGGAGTTAATAATCTCTATCATAATATCGAGTTCATATCACGTACCATATTTGGAAGCAATCGACATTCGCCAATACACATTCCTGCAAAATTGCAATCGTGACCAGAAGTTCGGGGACTCCGATATTTCTCCGGCAGCTTTTCGGAATTTCCATTTCGCCGTCAGACCGCGTTTCGCTCTTTGGAGATTTGAATAATCGCGAATAAGTTCCAGTTGCCGCCTCGAATTGGGACCGAGTTAAAAATTTCCATCGTCGTCGACTACAGCGAGTGGGTTCCGGAAACAAACCGGAATGGCGGCGGGATCATTATGAAATATTCATAGACCCGGCGAGCGTTGTGTATGGGAGTGGGATCGATTTCGTTTTGAGAACGGCGAGGGCATATTTATTATGATTCGGTGCCGTTCGTTGCCGTATAAATTGGTATTTGAAGGTGACATAAATATTATACTTGAGTGGCACGTTGTTTTGCGCGCAGTCCAAGGGAAAATGTGGTCAGGTTGATATATCTCAGTGATTAACAATAAGTTTGAGCGATAACATTTAATGGGTTTCCTGTTGCAGTTTCTTCCATTTCCAAATTACGTATACAGATGTGTCACCGAATGGGAACATTAGAATCCCCCAGTAGGAATCTGTTCTTAAAAATTGTAGTGATCATGGCCGACTATGATCTATTTAAGGGTAATATTTTCAGCTTTATAGCACGACTTACGGGGTATTGATATTTTTTTGTTTAAAATAAAATAGTGCAATTTTATTGGATCTCTAGTTAAAGTTATCACATCATTCGTCAATTAATATCTGAGTTTTCTATCTCATCATTCAGTTTTTTACGTTTGCGCTCTTTCGAATAAAGTCAAATATTCCTTAGAGTATTAGACATTAAAATGTTTTACTAATATTGACGCAAGTGCTACAAAATAATATAAAAGGTGTTCTAGGGCTTTAATATGGGTACTTCTAAGTCGATAGAACTTTTTCATTGGAACATTGTGTTTCTTATTAGAGATATGGTTTTCAGAATAGCTATTTTTGATGTTATTTGAAATAGGCACTTTTTTTTTAAATTGCCTACAATATCTAACAACTCCCAATTTTACCCAAGTGAAGTTATTTTTCGACAGGTAATACAACTAAACAATAAACCGAATTCACCAACATAAAACTTCAACTAATTTAACCACTTTAAAAAAAACAAGAACTTGTCGATATTAAATCTATGACTAGTATCTACCACATGAGTAGAGAAATCGGTACAACAATTTATTATAAAAATATCGTATCTGTGCCGTTAAGTAGTTTTCTTTTAATTACTGAGATGTTTGTCCAATAATAATCTCATATCTAATTTGTTTTTATCTCCGAAGTTACAAATATTTTAAGTTTTTCTAGACTGTCGGAATTGTAAAAAAAATTTCGTTGGTCAGGTTCAAGGACTTTCTTTAACTTATCTTGCACTTCTGGTATACTAATTTATGACGTCGCTCAATTAACCCATTGGTTTCATTAGTGCCATTACTGAAGTTAGTATTATTGGTAAATAAAATTTTGCTTATAATATGGGCGAAATAATTATTCAATATAAGATTTAGTTTTAAGATTTGGAAATTGGTTTTATGAAATCGCTTGAGATAATATACTTACTTCATTAAAATTACAGAACTGTAGAAAAGTTACGAAACACGCTGTATAAAAGCCGATAACTTTACGTTGTAGAAAAATTATAATCCCGCAAAAAAATTATAAAAACCATTATATCTGTTACTGTTTAAGAGATGTAGAATTCCCTCCCAGTGGAACACCTGTATATAAATTAGCTCTTTGGCCTTAGGGGTCCATTTCTTGATTACATTTTTTCCCATTATTCTTTGTTTTTGTTTGTTTGTTTCTACCGGTCTAGTTGCTTCAAATCTTTTCTTACCGCCTAAATCTATCTTGTACGTGGTCTTTTTCTTCTTCTCCTCCCAATGACTAAAGCAGTTAAAAATTGTATCGGTATTCGTTCATTCGATATTCTAGCCTTCGCACTATTTCCATTCCTTGATTTAAATACATTCATCAGAGAACCAAAACATTTTTAATAATTATGGCTTTCCAATACCTTAACAATTAATGTAAATTTTCAATAGTTAAATAAAATTTACTAATAATTGGAAAACTGATAATGCTAAATATTTTAAGTACAGATATTACACGGTTTAAAAATAGATAAATAACCATCCAAGGTTACCATCAGAGGTAAGATTAAGGCAAACACGAAAATGATTGCTATCGCTTCCCATTATAATGATAGCTGAAGAACATGCCTGGATAGCGTAAGCTGACTAACAGATAATATATTCTATATTTTGCTTAAATATGGAATCAAAAACTGTGCTGACCGGAGTAATGATACGAAAAAGTTTTCCTTCTTTAAAGTATTTGATATAAGTTAAGCAGAAAATCACTAGTAATGATCACCGTAGTTACACAAATATCTCAAAAAAAAATGTTGGATCACATATTACATCATTATCTTTTGAATATATTGTACCACGTTTTGCTTCCAAAAGTCTTCATGTTTTGTTTTTTATGCAAATGACTGGTTTCTTAAGAGAATTCTCCACATCATAAATCACTGTCATTCAGATTGTATTTCTATTATGTTCCTTATCATTCGGATCTGACAATAAGCACAATAGTATTGTGGTAAGAAGAAATCATTGTTTATTAAGTAGCACTTCTTTGTATAGGACATTAAGCGGCAAGTGTCAAAAGCGTTGTGGATATCTAATCTCTGTGATTAATTATTTAACGTCCACATTACCTACTTAACTACCTAATTTCGCTTGGGAAGCTGCCGTTATTAGAGGTTATTTAATATTTCCGTTTGTAATAACGTCATCATTAATCATCATTCTCATTTATCACGAAAAACAAATGAAAATTAGATGCTTTGCTTTCTCATTTACACGCATCCACCTCTGCTGTTATTTCTGAGTATTACAAATAATCAGGTCTTATTTCTCTGTTTATTATTGCATTTAATTTATTTTCTCAGTACCACCATTGAAATTGAATGCCATTTGCTCGTTGTCGTTGTGGATTATAAGATCACATTAAGGGAGTGTTTTTCCTCATAATTTAGTTCATACGACAAAACTTTGAAAGAACAGATTCAAGGATAGTAACAAAATTATACAAGCACCAGAAGTCGTACACCTTCAAAATGCATAGAACAAAACTTCTTACCTAAATAAAAACTATTCCTCACCATTATTGGAAAGTTATGTAAATGGAAAAGTAATTACGGAAGCAAAAGCGATGGAAGAAAGTAGACGAGAATCTCGTATTACAGGAGCTTAGTTGAAACAGCAAACTTGAGAGTAGATGCGCTCGAAAATGCATCATGTAAGTGGAGATATGAGTTCGGCTTCGCCGATAAGAGGCATCTCAGACGCTGAGGTAGCCGAGAAAACTTTCAAAACGGCTCAGATAAATGACGTTTCAACAGCAAAGTGTAAATAGTATCTCTAGACGCTCTGCGTTTCTGGAAACCGATCGGGAACAGCTTTTGTTTCGCCTTTTACGAGAGTGGGTATCTCGCTTTCCGCGGCCTTCTCAAACATTTTCACCTAATGGACTCCGGTTGTTCGTTCTAATTAACGTCTTTTTCTTCTTATTCCGCCTCTCGACAGCCCTTTATGCAGAAACTCTTTTAATACAGATAAATCGTCTCCGTAATACTCATTTTTTTCCCTTTTTTTGCGTTCGTTTCTCCTCCCGATTTTTTTTTAGACTACATTTTTCCGCGCAGGAAACTTCGCCCTCACACGGAAAGGGCCAAAAAATTTAAAAAATGCGGTCGTATATATTTTTTTATGAAACAATATGCTTAATATTCGGCGCACGTAGGTGCGTTAAGCGCGGTAAAGCAGTTACTGTTGCCTAATAAAATGGGATTATGATCCAGCGGCGTGTGTGCGAGTACGTCCCTCGGACGTATGAGCTTATAAAAATTCAGAACACGGCTTCAGATACTCTCGCTGCTAAATAATGAAGTTATATGGGCAATATAAATGTAACTATATCATAAATGACACCGGAGAATATACAAAATCGTCCCTTTAATTAAACCGAACGCGAAGGATGAATGTCCAAATACGTTTCTGGATTAATTTATGTGTATATATGAATTCTTGCTGTAGCCGATAATTTGTTACATTTTCTCCCAACTACACGTTTACTAAACCCAGAAAAATAGCTAGAAAAGCAACAATTCTTTCGTGAAAAACTCATTTATTTCTTTCTCCCTATTTTCCTTTTGTAGGAAGAAAATTGATTAAAAACATTCTTCCATGTACCTCAACCTATAATACTTTCGAAAGTAAGTCCTTTGATGCATGCATACAGGGCATTTCAATTCAAACGAGTAACCTCAAATAACTCTGCGATTTATATAAAATTTCGAAACATGTCATATCAAGGGGGCCAACTTTTAAAGACGTACCTTAAGATTTGAAATCATTCCTGGGGCCGTAGCAGCACTCTTAAAATTTGAACTAGCGAAAATGGATCTTGTGAACACTGATTCAAAAGGCCTTTTAATTCGCTTTACGGCAGCATGTATCAAAAGTCATTTTTTTTTTAATTAACAAGCAAAGAGTGCAAAATTTGCAACCTGTGTAATAAAATATTGTTAGAATGAAATAATTTGGATTTTACTTTATTAAATGTTCAAAATGGTGCCTATTAAGCCCATACAATGCAACCTTTTACAATTTATTTGTCCTAACTTTTTGTAAGGAAGCTGAACGCGTGGTATGTACCTAAGAATTAAGATGACCCCACAGAAAAAATCAAGAAGTGTAAGCTCCGGCGATCTGACAACGATCGCAAAAGTGACGATACAGAAATTGTCGTAATTGAACGTAATATGGAGGCGCACCATCTTGGTGAAATATCTTCTTCTTATTCACCGAGAAATCTGGATCTTGCTCCAATTTTTCTGTGATCAAAGGATTCATTATATCATCCAGTATGTTCAAACACACTTGACCATTTAAAGTCAATGAATCAATGAATCTCATAGGAGCCCTATGAGATGATCGCCAATGATACCAACCCCTTAAGCTTCTCTAACTGTCATGTATGTGTTTCCCACGTCAAATAGGGGTCTGGTGTCCCTCCAACATCTGCAGTTGTGACTATTTCCCCACCATTCAATGAAAAAGATGATTCGTCCGAAAAACAGATGTACAGTAAATTTCGATTATTGTTAATGTGCTCGGTCATTAGTCCACAAAATTCCAACCTCCTGTCAAAATCATCCTCAGTCAATTCGTGTAAAAGTGTAATTTTAAAGGGACGAAATTTGTACTTCTTAAGTATTCTACAAACTGATGAACGGCTTACTCCTGATGCTTGTGATATCTATTGTGTCGACGTCGCATTTCCAAGCACTGCGACCTGACCTAAGGCCTCGACGTTGATATCTTCATTATTGACAACCCAGCGAAAATGTTGTTTTTTGTGATGTATAGAGACCGTTTTCGTAAATTTTTGGATTAATTCCAGTACATATTTGTGCGTCACATTTTGGCCTGCATGATTATCCTTGAATGCCTAAGCGTGTTGAAGATCGTACACACCTCCCATGCTCATAATACAAGTCATTAATTCCACACGTTCTTGAATAGAGTAGATCATATTAATTTATTGTAAATTCACGATTAATCCTCCGTTTGGCATATGCTCCGATAACCTTCGGTTTGGCACATGTGGGGAGATCCCTGCGTATTTTCATGTACTCACGTCAATATATTGAGTTATTGGAATTAGATCGTATTTCTAACCATGGAGGTATATATTTCCGGGTTCTTTTCTGGTTCTCAGTAGCTTTTGAACACGTTCAACTATCTGTTCAGGTGAGATTATGGGGGGGAAAAATATTTCAAAGGCGGAAAGTAGTTTTATTTCGAAGTTTATTATCAATATAAGCGATATCTTGTAATGGAATACATTAGAAAGTTTATTATTATTCGTTTTTACTTATACAACTAAAACAAATATAATGAACTTTGGAGTGTTGTTGGCGCACTGAGTCAAAACATTTTGCACAAAAGAAACGAGTCTTCCGACGCGTCTTGTCAGTTTCTTGTGAGCAAAGTTTGCAACCTCTCTTCTTTCCGAGTGTATAGGGCCGCTTTCCTGTTCTAATACATGTGTCGGAGTCTGAAATGGAGCAACGAAATGAGATAAAGTGCTGTTGTAATGCTATGTTTTCCCGAAAACGTATGGAATGAAACGCGGTGCAGTCGAAATGAAAGCGAAAACGAATTGGAAGTGAAATGAGAACTAGCGGGAAATGCAATTTTAATTGAACTAGGATACTTACAGTCATTGGTCTGCCGAAGAACGATTCGATCACTGCACGAGCAGAGAATTGCTCGACAGTGTAAACGTTGCTCATTAGATTTTCAGTGTTTAGGAGACCTAACGATATCGATAGCGTGGATATTGCGTCTCGCGTCAGATTTGTCAAGTCCATAGACTTCTTTGCAAATCACGTCCAACATGTTGCAGGAAAAAAGCGAAAGTCCATCACTTGGCTGAACGTTTCGATGTGAAATGCGTAACCACTCGATCCATGCAATCGACGCCGGCCTTTTTCGCAGTGTAAAGCAATATCGCTTCTGGTTTCGTTGCGTCGCCCTCACAATTTTTTTGTGTAGTGCACGGTAGAAGGTAAGTTTGCGGCCTTATTATTTTTTTGAAACGTAGCTGCATATAGACAGTATTGACGTTTTCTCATTTAGTCAGGAACACATCTTTTATTCGATCGAATATCAATATATCGAATAGTGCGATGGCATTTATTGTGGCGAATATATTTCGTGAATATTTACAATGAATATATCTTACATAAAATTGCCTTTTACTACTTCCTTTTATATACGTGTTATAGGCATAATGTAATCGTTATTGAAGCTGCTTAAACAACATTATTTTATAAATACATTGTTTTTATTGATACTTTCATAACCATAAATGTCAATATGTATAAGAAAATCAACTGTGCAGATACATTTCTATCGATACTTTTTTTCCTATATATTGAAGATGTTTATACCGCATTTGATTATCGCCAGAGCTTCAACCTGCAAATTTAACAATTCATTCAGATTTATTTTTTGCTTTAACGCTTTGAACTCGGGTTGTAGGTAAACATACTTTTGTCTTTTTGAATAAAAAAACACCAGTAAAAAATATTTCAAGTTTTAGCCCTACTGTAATACCTACCTATCTTATATAAAAAAAAAAAAACGCAAAAACTATTTCTTAAAAACACTTTTATTTGCTCTCACGTATATAAGCCATTTTTGATGTTATTATCGTGTGTATTTAACACATTAATCAATAAAAAGATTTTTTTTATTTCTTTGTAATAAGTAAATTTACATATTATAACGTGTAACATTTGCATAGGATGTCACACATTCCGTTGCTTAAATCAAATTCATAAAATTGATTCATTTGTAGATTTATTCCAGTTCATCAAAAGCCTACGTTTTGCCAGATAATATAGGAAATATGTATGATCTATGTAACCAATTTAATGAATACTTTATCTTTTTGTAGCATAAATTAACAATGGCTGACTTTAAGTCCAGTAGCTTACCTGTGAAGTTTAATAAAGTAGATAAGTTTATGAAATACCACCAGTAACATCTTCCTTTTACCTATCGCCCGTTGTGGAAAAGGATATTGAAACTGTTATTAGAAATTTAAATACTTCTAAATCTACAGGTTATGATAATATAACTTTCTTCATTGTTAAACAATGTATTAATTAATTTTTTTAATTTTTCTTTTCAAAGAGGATTTTTTCCCTCTAAATTTAATATATCTGTAGTGAAACCTTTATACCAGAAGGATGACTGTAATGACTTTAAGAATTACGGCTCAATTAACTTGCAATCGGTATTTGCTAAAATATATGAATCTTTGATGAATAGAAAAATCATAAGTTATTTAATAAAATACAATATGCTTTATATAGATCAATATGGTTTCATACATAATAAAAGTACAGACTCAGCACTTTTTAATTTTCTACAAGTGACCTATAATAACTTAGATAATAATGAAATTTCCATTGGACTATTTATCGATTTGTTAAATGCATTTGACTTAGTTAACCATAAAATTCTTTTGCACAAATTAACACACTATGGTATAAGTGGTATCACTCATAATTGGTTTCAATCCTATTTGATGAGAAAAAAGCAATTTGTTATGTTTATTCCTCAAGGTTCCGTGTTAGGTCCTACTTTATTTATACTTTATATCAATGATCTTCCTAGAAAGATAAGTTTACCAACACAAATAATATTGTACGCTGATGATATAAGTATAGTTCATAGTGCAACAAATTTAGGAGACATTTCACAAAAATTATCAACAACTTTAGCTGACATTGATACGAGTGGATGACTACCAATCAATTAGTTATTAATCATGAAAAAACAAAATGTATTTATTTTCCCAATAAAATGAAACCTGTTACTTGGGTAAATACTATTCGGAGAAGTCAATACATTACAGGACACTTCTGGAATCACATATGTGCACATCCATTTATTACATATTTTGAAAGCACACATAGCACAATAAGAACAATACGTACCTATCTTTTGATCTATCTTTTGGTTGTTGTATATGAAAATAAGTAAAGACATCCGAATACCATACTAAGTACATTTATCAGATTCATCAGATTATTGGCGCTAACTGTTTCGTCATTAAGTTAAGTCAGAACAGATGGTGTTTTAAACCATTGCAAATTGGTACCCTGTCGGAATTCTGTGGTAATGCCGAATGTTGCTACCAGAGGCAGTATTCCACATTGAAGTTTTTCTTAATTTGTATTTTCAATAGTACGGGTTTATTTATGTTGTTTTTTAAATTTTATTTTTACAGAAATGCTTAAAAAAAAATTACTGCCAATTTTGCTAAAGAGTCCTTTTTTCGTTTTAATGCGAACATGCGCTAAATTATAATTCATTTTGAAGGGTTTCGTTAAACATAAAGAGGTTTTTTCTATTTTTTTTTTTTTTCGTTTTTTTTTTTGAAAATTGTATTTGCGAAAAATAGGCATGCGACCATACACTATCCAGAACTTTCAAGTATGATGTAAAAGTTTCAATTGTCTTAAAAGGAATAGGAAAGATGCTATGGTGGATTTTAGTCGATGCCACAGATACACTTTCATTCTGTAAATTTTATAGTAGACTAGAGAACCAACTTTTGGGAAGACAGATATATACATTTACAATACATTTTCGTGCGCGCTTGAACAAATTCTGGGCAGCTCTTATGATTTTTCTCCCATCAAAATCGCGAAAAACTTCCCTAACCTTATTTTGCAATTCGCTCACGTTGTTGTACCGCGTTTTGAACACCTGGTTTCTTAGATATCCCCAAAAGAAAAGTCTAAGGCGAAAGGCCAGGAGAGCATGCTGGCCGTTGAATTGGCCCATTTGGACTAATCCACTTATCGCAAAGGATATTGTTTAGATAGTTATGTATTATGCAGCAGTTGTGTGCTAGAGCACCATTCTGCTGAAAGTATAAATTTTGTCGCAACAAATAACTGTTGTTATCAAGGAGATCTTCTAGAAAGTTACGAATAAAATTCAGATATCTGCTTCTTGTCAATGTACCACTGCAGATCGAAACAATTAACTGCAATAAACATTGAAGGTAAATCAAATTTGTGCAGCAAGTGGACGTACCATTAAAAAACTTTTTTTTCATCACTCCATAAAATTCGATGCGCTCCATTTAAAATGTCGTCACACAAATTAACGAACCATTGGCAAAAAGCCATCCTGCTGTCTGAACCTCCTGGTTATAATTTTTGTGAGATTCGGTACTTAAATGGGTTATACTTATGTAACTTTTGCTTTTTTCTAAATTCTCTCAAATGAGTAATTCCTTAGTAATATCTCGAATGGAAAATTGGCATTATTCGCTTCATAATATGCTAACACTGTAATTTCGATTTCTTCGTTGATAATGACATTTTCTTCATTCTTTTCTTTTTTAATAAGCAATCATGTTGTCTAAACTACTTGTAAAATTATCGCAAGTAACGTCCATCTGGCTGCTGTTGTAAAGAATACTGAATTTTTGCCGCATAAATGTATGCTTCCAACATATCGAATTTCTCCAAATGAGGATAGTGGGATATTATCTTATAGCGAGAAACGAAAGATAATCAAAAATGTTGAAAATACAAACATTGCGATAATAAGATAATATTTTTGTTTTCCTGGTTTCGGCGGATTCTTTTCTTTTCTTTGAATATTAACGAAATAGGAACCTTTTAATACTACTTGGCGTTTCGCCATGTATATACACACAAAGGCTTTTTTATCACAAATTAAGAACATATTCTTCTGTATTTAAATTTAAAATTATATTTTATTATCAATGTATCCGAAAATGTCGTAAAAGCCGTAGTTCATTTTTTTGAGCAATTAGTCTCATATGTGGACCTGTAGAAGGATATACAAATATAAGTTATTTTAATCAAACCACTAAAAAATAGAAAAAAAGTAGTGTCTGTCTTCTTGATCACCGACTTACTTATTCACAAAGCACAGTATGTTGGTGAATAATGAGTAGTCTTCGTTTTATTAATATCAGGCTAAGCAGGACAGATAAATAATTTGGCAAAAAAATAAGGGGAAATTACCACAGGGCATACATACGAACTTAAATTATAGAAAGGCCTTCAAATGTTTTTGAATTTGACTCGTCCTCACTCCCTACACCTTTACAGTACAGTTCTATTCCTTTTTCCGATGAAATTTTAATATTAATCATATATGCATATATCCTATCAGCAGTACCTTTGTAAATAAAGGCAACACGTTTTAACAAGTGAGAAAAGCTGCATGATAAGTATTCACATTAATATTAGCTTAAAAATATATTATGAGATTTTATTCTGAAAATTACTCTATGCAGTATGATTATGGTCGTTTGTCTGTTGTTTCTTCTCACGATCTTGCCATCGACTTTTCTGTATATACCTTTTTCATATGAAAATAAAGTAATAAAATATACAACAAAATTAAACGTGTTGACGTGTAAGATACATTCGAAAATATGACACCCTTATGTATCTATCACCAACAGTACAAAAAGGTATTTGTTTTTCTGGACGCAAATGAGAACTATAGGGTAAATCTTTTACAGTCAGAGGTCGTAGTAGGTTTCCCGTATATCTCAGCGAAGTAATAGAATCTTTTAACACATCACGCAGAGTTGTAGTCAATTAACCACCAACAAAACGTGGTGGTACCTTACCACTTAAGATAATTAACAGAAGGAAAGGAATTCAAGACAGTTGAGTGAATATTTATGCGTGCCAGCGGAATAATACATAATGTCGCGCTTACTTGTTCTACACAATGGAAAAATGTGTGTGAGGACAAACGGCGACGTACCTGACTAATAAAAACAAGGGGGAGCTCTGCATATTAGTCGATTTTTTAAAAGATTTAAGGGAGTACAATGTTGGAAATTAAGCGTTTTTACCATACAGTTTTACTATTTTGAGTTCAACTCAATCAAGCCTATGTAAATTATCCATAAAGAACAAAAAACTACGTATTACGTATGTATATAATAGTCTGTCACAATTTATACCTCCACAATGGTCTCTACCCTGGCCGACCATGACAGGAACGCTGAATCGTATGCGCAAACTTCAACATAAAGATATAAAAGTACAATTTAATAGAGTCGTTTGTTTTTTAATTTAGTGAGCCGACAGGCATAACGTCACATTACAATGTTTCAGCATGAAATTATGGGAATATTCAAGCGTATTTTTGCATTCTACCTGCATATAATCGACGTTTTATTGCGGTAAGGTACAAGTCGAGTCTTACCATTGATAATTTACGAACAATATGGCCGATCTCTCCGTACTATTGCTATTATTGTTGTCCCGGCAGTAAATTCTCTGATTTATATGTAACATGCAAATATGAATAGATAAATTATCAACTGCGAAAAAGTACAATAGGTCTGTATCGTTTAGGTGTAAATTATTTGCCGTACTTTCTGATAATTAATTGCACGGTTTGGGTTTTGGTGCGTTATATAATCCTAATTTAAGGCTACAAGATCAAAAAAAGTACTGTATCCAGAGTTAGATTTGAAAGAGTTAATTTAGCGGAACTCATTTATTTGTTAAGAAAGATATGAATAATTTAAATCGAAAATAAATGTATGTTATGAACTAACTAATTAAGATGAAAATCTTGCTAATATTTTGAGCATTTATACAGTCCAAGAACGTCTTAATTCTTGTTCATAATATGATGATTTGGTTCTTTCTTTTGTCGAAGGCATGCCAAATAAACCACATGTCTAGCCAATCCAAAACACATTAGAAAACCGATATTAGGAAGTAACCTTTCGACAAAAGGTAGTTGACTTCAGCGAAAAAAGGTAGATTTAATTCAGGTTTAATAGATATATTTTTTTATTCTCATTATCTGCTCTTTGGAAAATTTGGAAACTTTTATAGAAAATACCTAATAACCAAAGCATATTAGGAGTATATGTTTTTGTAATGGCTCTTGCTGATATCCGATAACAACAGTTTGTTGCTATTGTATTTGTACTCTGCACAGATTATGTGCCACAGAAGGTTTTCCATATATCGACTTGTCAGATTAAGATCCAACAAGAAAATTTGTCAAAGGCCTTCGATATAGTGGATCACAGTCAATTGGCATCTACGGTGTTGGCTATGATAAATTTTATTGTTTTTTAAACAGAATACCAACAGTAACTATAGAAGACAAATATAACAAAAATGTAGCCAGGAGTCATTACTCTTCGTATGTGAATGCTGAGTGTGGCATTCCTCAAGATCTAATACTAGATCCTGCTCTTTTCGTTATGTATGTGAATGACTTAGAACAAACTGACAACTGAGAACGCAAGTCATTTTTAATAGAAAACGCTCCGCATTCAGTCGCAAAATTAATTAATGATATGCAACTGATGCAGAGACAACCGTCTAGTATTGAATATTGATAAGACATGTATCTTGTCGCTAGCAATCCGAAAGGTCGGAAATAGCTTGTGTGTGCCTAAAAAACCGGAATACTGCATTTTGTGGGCTAGTACGAGATAAATATAACGATGATTGCAAGACGTCGATAAGTAAGCTTATTGGTGTACTATAGGAACTTAGATGTTTGAGGAGCAATGCCTACTATTTAAAAAAAAAAGTTGCATACATAGATGCATTCGATGTCAAGTTATTTTTTGGGATTTATCGAAAAAGGTATACTTCAAAAAGAAAAAAATCATTCGTTTTATCCTGGGCCTTCGCTTGTTTCTTGTCGTCAACTGTGTAAGCAACTTCTTAAATTAGCCTCTTTGTACATATATGTAGTAGGTTTTTAAAACTACTAGACAACATTTAAGAACATGCTTTGTTAGTTACAAAAATATGACCACGGGAATATAAAAGGGAAAATAAAACTATACCGCTACATAACGCTACAACTTTTGAACCAAGTCCTGGATGTTTAAATTATATATAATAAATTTTTTGAATGCCATCGTAAATTCCAAAACTATTGGCTTGTTCTTAATTTCTTAATTCCAATCCTTCCCATCCTACTGGTATGTTATTTCAGCGGGTAATGATGACGAACTAACAACAACACACCCCCTCGCCCGAGCTGTCGTGTCGTGGCTAAGGGCTTGCACAGGGTTCTACAACGATGCCAGTTGTTGCTTTCGGCTACCAAAAGCCCAACTGTTAAACCAGGTCCCGAAAGGGATGGGGGGTCTTGGCGTAACTGCACGGACCGAAAGGAGACAACCTCAACAAAAACCTAAATCCTAAAGTGGCGGACTAGGCTGATTGGATGCGTGGCTGGATAGAAGACCAGTTTACTAGTCCAACCCATTGTATTTAGCCTTACTTCTGCATGCGGGGCTCTGTGGAGGTGGACCTTTTCTTCCGTAGCTACTCGTGGGTTCAACCATGGAGGAAGGACGTTTATTAGCGGGACGACACCACTAATAAACAGGAATTGGAGCAGGGCCTCCATAAGAAGCCTTCCACTGCCAACGTGAGAGTACCTCACAAGGAAGGAACAAAGGGAGGAGCAAAACGACTGGAGCAGATTGAGGAACAGGATGGCATCCATCCCTCTCAAATTGCGTAGCACTGTGCAACTCAAGGACGTTGCATCTGGGAGCACGTGAAATTGAAGAGGGAGACTTATCTACACTTTCTGAAAGGAATAGGATTGGAAGGCTGTTTTACAGAAAACAGCAAGAATAGGGAACACAATAGATCTTTTAGGTCGCAGTGTAATATCACCCTTGCAATATATACATATGCATATACAACAACAACACACGTAACATACCCCATATAATAACACAGTTAACATTTGTACTAGAACAGTAGGCAACGTTGTTATTGATTTATTCTCAATTAAGGCACACTTAATACAAAATAAGTTTTTGGAACTTCTTCGAACACGAATAACAAATATGAAATTGAACATTTGAAATGGTAGTCAAATGGACCAGCCTCCACCACATTCTATTGTAACTGCCGCAAGATTTCGTGAAGAAATTTTTGCAAATTACTAAATAGGTCTATTCGCCTCATTGCTTTGGCACTGTGCTGGCTATAGCTACTCATCACCAAATAACTTTATTTCAGATTCAAAATTTATAGTAGTACAGCTACGCAAAATATACAGAAATTAAGAGATCACATGCTCACTACTGAATCCATTTTTTAAGCAATTCTGTGCACACTTTAATTGTTTAGCGTATTGTTTAGAACGAGATGGCGGTCACTTCGAACAATTATTTTAAAATGCTTTTACCTACGCAATAGTTTTTTTCTTAATTATAACTCAGGCTGTATTATGAAACAAAAATATGATTATGTGTGTGAATTGTGCAATCATAACCGGTTCATTCATTGATTTGATACTAGTATCATTTACGACTACCGTAGCACTTTTTCGTTCAACTTGCAACGAAACTAAACATTGTTAATATTGTATTGCGTTCAATAAAAGTATTTGTATTATGAAGTGATAATGTGATTAGTTTATTAAAATAAAATATTGATGTGTGGCGAATGCTTCTTTCTTGGGTTTTATATTGAACAATTATATGTAACGCATCGAATTATTCCTTTTAAAACTAAACATTTCAGATCCTCTACGCTAATTGTAATAATGATTTAAAAATATATACGGCAAGGTTATGTCATAAAAAATAGTAATAATACGTATAGAATTTTCATATGATAAGCATTAAAATATTACGTTGCGTTGAATAACTTCTAAATACATTAACCAAATCGTTACGTACAATAACTGAAAAGAATGGAATAATTGAAAGTTTGCATTGCCATCTTGTTGATTTGAACTCGTTTCTTTATTCCTCAACAATAACTGACACGTGAAATGAGAAAGTGCATAATGTCATTGATATACAAGGATGAAATAATAATATTCCTGATGGGCAGACCATCTAAAAGTCATCAGTACCGCAATATTTATAAACAAGGTGAAACATGAAACCAGATAACCAGGCAAAACGAACTGGAAAAATGATCACATTGATGTCCTCAATAAACATAAAGGAATAATAGGAGTAATAGCCACGCCATCGGAGAGGTAGTTCCAGATATGCAAACTATATTTAGCGTTCTCGCATAATTCGTCCTGCAATATTAAGCAACGCTACGAGGCCGGGTCGAAATTCTTTATGTGATGTCGTAAAATGCAGCATTTATCTGGCTGTAATGAACGCCGTTTTCATGTACCTAGCTCGTTGAAGACCATTCGCCAAGAGTCGGTAGCTATTGATGTTAATTTCTGTTATTTTGTTATGGAACTCACACAATGCATTAATGAATACATTTTTAAATTCTCAAACTTAAATACAACAGCAAGTTTACCAGTGGGAACGCTTACCTTGCAGATAATCACGACAAATATTGCAAAAATTCTAAATATTTATTAGGTATAACCTAAATTGTAGGCTATGCACGCAATTTCTTTTCGATCAATCCTCGTAGAAGCATTAAGAAATTCTCTCGCAGCTGTTTGTACTTTGCGTAATCCAAAACGATTATTTATGTATTAATGAGATAAAAAAAAAGGAAAAGCCGTGCGAGGCATGATAAACCGGATCTGGTTTGATCCAATATCCATAAATTCTGGCGTTAATGAATGACATTTTGTAAAATGCGAACCCGGTCAGCGATTGCGTTGGGCGTTAGCTTGCCTACCTCTGTAAATACGGCGAAAAACCGGCCGACCCGTCTGAACCACGGCACGGAAACGCTCTCTAGCGGCCTGCATACGAAACTACATTACGTGACAGTTCGGGTGCGTCGACGCCAGGGCAAGAGCGGACGCTGGGGTAATAAATTTTTAAATGTTCGATACTTTTTTTTTTAGAATATATTGTATCGTTTCGGTGTAGGTCTAGTAACGTCATTTATGCTCAGCAATACAGTGATTGGTGAATTGGTAAAATATGTTAATCGTATAAGTGTTTATCTACTCATATGAATTAATTACAAAATATTCATTAACATGATTAAAATATAAAAACTATCATCTAAAATCAGATAAGAATTATAATGATAGAGTGCACCTACTGATACTTATTCTAAGTATTTTACCGTGATTCACTATAATAAACTAAACTGTGTAATGCACATCCAAAGAAGCAAAAACCTCTTGCATATTGCTTTCTATACCTACATATATGTGGATGAGCCAGAAAGGGTAAAACTGTCGGAACCTTTGATGTTTGGAATCTCTTTTTGGTAACCTTGATTCGATTCCACCATGTATGAAATATCTTTGATAAAAATCTTGGTTTATTTCTATAAGATTTGTTCCAACAAAATTCTAGAGTGTATTATTATTGTTCTAATAAATGTGCGTATGAATCTTTGTAAAAATAATGACCTTTATTTCATACAAAACTCTAATTAAAAGGATATCATAACATGCTTTTATTTACCGTTCACTACCATTCACTTTTATTATATAAGTATTTAGTACAACATGCTCCGACATCTCCCCATCTTCAGGTTCTAAAGTGTTGAGAAGAAAATATAACATTAGTATGTTTGGTCAAACTTTATTATATTGTATAGCAAATTATTGTAAAATGTAATGACAGTATAAATAGTATTCTTAATGTATGACTGAGATGGTTAAAATATATGATGAATTCGAATGGATAAATAAGCATTTAAGCTGATGCAACATTTTTAAGTGGCATCAAGAAATACAATGGAAGGAGATTACAAAACGAATATTTTACTTATAGTAATGGAATTTGCACCATGCACCATGACTAAGTTTATATCTTTTGCTCCTTGCGATACATCTTGGCTGACATTCATTCATTCATTCATTCAGGTTAGGGTGGGCACTTGATGTCCGGGCACTTGAGCTTGGTGCTCATTGTACCATCCCTATTGATTCTCTTATTTCCACTCGAGCAGCTTGGTGTTCTCTATAAAGCCCAGTATCTTGCCCAGTGGAAAACTTGAGGACTTTTCGAGGGCTCCAATAGATCTCTCCCGAAATATTTCTGCCTGAGTACCTTCAGTTCCTCACATGTGCAGATTACATGTGAACTCGTTTCCTCCTGTAGCTCGCATCTTCTACACCACGGTTCGCTTACACGGCCTGTGTTGTATAGATGCTTTTTCAGAGGGCAGTGTCCAGTTACCAACCCAGTAATGGTTTTAACTTCTTTCTTACTGCGCTTGAGTAGGTTATCAGAGAAACTATCATCCCCATCCCCTATCAGCGTTTTGGTATGGAGTTGACTTCAGTCGACCTCCATTTCTTTTTACTTTCTTTATCTAACCAGGTCCAGATCTCCCTTCTTGCGGAATCCTTAGTAATCCCACATACGGGCTCTGGACCCATGAAGTGTCTCTTAGACCCTCCTTGGGTAGTTCATCGGCGATTACGTTGCCCTTTATATCCTCATGTCCCGGCACCCAGATTAGAGAACCCTGTTGTCTCGTGCCAGTGCATTCAGGGATTGTTTGCAGTCCCTAACTAGTTTGACCTAGTTACAGGGTTTGAGACTGCCTTAATGACAGCCTGGCTGTCAGTCATTATGTTAATTTTCCTCCTCATGCAGCCTCCTTTTGCAATCATTTCTGCACAGGCTGGCAAGGGCGAATACCTCTGCCTGGAAGACGTTGTATGTTTCCCAGGCTTATGAATATCCTTTGATTACGACTGGCCCGCAAATACCGGCTCCTGTCCCCTGGCTGGATTTGGATCCATCCGTGTACCAGTTTTCGTTAGCAGTGATCTCACTACGCGCCTGGTCTCTGTTCGGTATGGAGATTTTCACCTTTTCAGTGAAGATAATTTCGGGTGCCATGCTGTCCGTGGGCATTTGTAGCAATGGCCCGTCCAGCAACGTGCCCGTAGTATAAGTGTGTCCTCCCACCCTGAAGTTGGGATACCACAGGTTGTTGGCTTTCAGTCTAAGGATCGCATTCATTGCCTCCGCTCTCACATAGAGTTCCAGCGGGGGGAGGCCCACAATGGTCTCCAAAGAGGCGGTCCCTGTACTGTTAGTTGCACCAGTGATACCCAGCAACGCCTGTCTCTGGACAGCGGTCAGCAGCCTCGCTGCGGACGACACTTCTGTCCTCCTCCACCAGACTACCGCCCCGTATGTTATCGCTGGTCTTATCACGGCAGTATATAGCCAATGGATCACCTTCGGCTTTAATCCCCAGGTTTTGCCAGCAACCCTCCTGCAGCGCCAGAATAGTTGCGTGGCCCTGGTCGTTGTGTTAACTAAATGATTTTTCCAGCTCAGTTTTGCATCAAGGGTAACACCCAGATACTTAACTTCCTTGGTTAATTGTAACTCCTGCCCAAACAGTCTAATGCCACCTAGGTCATTGAGTTTTCTCATGTTGGTAAAGGCAACCAACTTTGTTTTATGTGGATTAACTGAGAGTCCTTGTGAAAGGCACCATTCCTCCACCATTCGCAGTGCATTACGCATGATGCCCGCCACCACGCCTGGGAACTTCCCCTAGCTACGATGACAATGTCATCAGCGTACCCCTGCGTCCATATTCCTTTGTCGTTTAATGATCTGACGAGATCATCCACGACCAAGCTCCACAGCAGTGGCGACAGTACTCCCCCTTGAGGACACCCTCTGGTGGTCCTCATGGCGATGTTTTTATCTAGCATATTGGCATAGACCACTCTGCCTCTTAGCATGCAGTCAACCCATCTGCTAGTCGTGTGGTCAATGTTCCGTTCCATTAGTGATCGGTTAATCGAGGCCGTTGATGTGTTATCAAAGGCGCCCTCGATGTCTAAAAATACTGCAAGGGCCACTTCCTTTTGATGTAGGCTCCTTTCGAGTCCTTCCACCAAACTATGCAGGGCAGCCTCTCCAGATTTGCCCCTTTGGTATGCCCATTGCAGAGGATGCAGAGGATATCTCGCAAGTGCTCCTTCTGTAATGTTTAGGTGTATAATTTTTTCCATAGTCTTCAGCATAAAAGATGTGAGACTAATTGGTCTGAATGATTTCGGATGATAGTATGTGTCCTTCCCCGGTTTCGGAATGAACACAACCCTAGTATCTCTCCAAGCCTTGGGAATATAACCCAACGCATGGCTAGCTCTAAATATCTCCAAGAGGGGCCCCATGATGTCTCCAATTGCCTCCTGTAGCAATTTTGGGAACACCCCATCTGGTCCCGGTGATTTATACGGTTCAAACGACTCAACTGCCCAACGAACAAGATGAGGTTTGAAAATATCGTTTGATTTCCTCCAATCATCCTTAGACGGCCCCCTCACTGCGTCTGATTGGTCTGTTTTTCCGAAGTCCACCCTGTCCGAGCCGGGAAAGTGCACGCTGAGATGGTACTCAAGAGTCTCCTCCGCAGTGGTTGTGAACCTCCCGTCCGGCAGCTGAATGGACCTCAGCATGGTAGAAGAGTCCTTCTTCAGAATCCTGTGAATTCTGACCATGTCAGGGACACCTTCTATGTCCTCACAGAAATTCCTCCAGGCCTTCTTCTTCGATTCTTTAATTCTTTTATTATAGGTACCTAGTTTAGCCTTATACGCTTCCCAGTTTCCCGTTTTTTTCGCCCTATTAAATAACTGGCGTGTTTCTCTTCTGAGAGTGTTCAACTCTTTACTCCACCAAGCAGCCTGTCTTGGCGAGCGACGCTCCCTTAGTGGACAGTTATTTTCATAACACGAGAGAATGGTCCCTTGCAACCATACAAGGGCCAACTCTAGTTCCTCATTATTCCTGATCCTTACAGGATAGTTACGGGCTGCTGCAGAGAGATCTCCCCTGTAGGACTCCCAGTTAGTCCTTCTGGGATCTCTGTACGTTTTTAGCTCCGTTGCCTAATTAGAAATTTCATAGGATATGTACGCATGATCAGACAGAGATGGATCGTCCGATACGTGCCAATTCCTGATGTTTTCCCGCACCCTTAGAGTGCAGAGAGTTATATCAATCAGTGACTCCCCCCTCGATGTCCTAAACGTCGGTTTGTCGCCACGGTTCAGACAGTCAAGTTCAGTACTACACAAATAGTCAAATAGAGACTTACCTCTTGAATTATTGTCCCTGCTACCCCATGTCACATGATGAGCATTGGTATCAGCTCCAACAATTAGCTCCAGCTTATTCTTGCTGGTAAACGCCACCAGGGTCTCCATATTAGATCCTGGTAGTCCTTCTGGTGAGTCGATGGGTAGGTACAGAGACGCAATGATCGTCTCTAGTACCTCTCCATCTATTGTCACTTTAAGCTTGGCTGACATATTTTATGGTGTGAAATATTGCAATCGAATGAATAAATTTACTTAATGAAAACGCCAACAATACCAGGTGGCTCTTCACCAAGTCTCTTCTGCATGTTTTAACTAAAATACAAATTATGAAAATACAAATCGAGCCATACCAAGCCTAACCTCACTACAGGAACACAGTATAATAAATATCCCGCCAATACTTCGTACTTCGAACGATTTCAGGCGAAATGAGGATGACGTCAGAATTGCCTTTTCTAGTTTATTCTGTGCCATAGATGTTGCTTTGCTTTAAATGTCCTTAACGAGTTATTAGTTTTTCTCTTTTTGCAGCAATTTTGCTTACATATAAGGTACTATATGAAACTGTTTCTATGATTTGTATCGGAGATTAATGGTTGAAACATTTTATCCGTGTCAATCTGAACTACGGTGTGGCTATACCATACATACACATATACACACGTATACATTAAGAAATAATAGTTAATGAATATAGCGCCATATTTTATCAACAATTAGAGATCTAAAAGTATAAACGAGCGACTAATATAGTATAAAAAAATCCACTAATGTCAGGAAGTACGTTAATCGCCGTATTAATTAAATCCGCTACCATCTTCAACATGCCTTACGTATCGTTGTTACCTAAATTAACAAGCAAACCCTCAAACTTACAGACTGTCACAAGCTGCGACCGATCGTTAACTACTACAAAGTAGTATTGCTTCATAGCAACTAGTGATGGGTTGCCACGAAGCAAACTGGTATTTTGTAGCAGCTAACAACCGTTAGCAGTTTATAGCAGCTATTCAGTATCAAAAGAAGCTGCTACTTTTTGTAGCAGTTTCCTAATAGTGCAAATGTTTTGAAACATACATGCATATTCGTAGCAGTATATGTATATAGCAGTAAAGCAGTGCATAAAATGTAGTGATGTATAAAACTGCTTCTTTATGTTAGCAGCTACAACCTGCTTCTATAAATGTTTCTAAATACGTTGTGTAAAGGGAATATCGTGCGTCGGCTTGGATCGCAGTCGCGCGTTCCTGAGCGCACACGTTTTGTCGTATAGGGGTGTTTAGATCGTCTTGATGACTTTGGGAAGCGCCTGGCGCAGAAGGGATTAATTTTCTTTCAATGATTAAATTAATTATTTTTTACAACACCGGTGAGGAATGGAAGTAATAATAATTTAAATGAATAAATTGATTTTTAATTTTTTAATAATTTATTAATTTATTGCATTTTGTAGTTGTAACTTCAGTGCTTATGTAATAAAGAAAACATTATTTTCATCTGATTATTAAATTGAAGAATTTAGTAAGTTTTTTTCTCGAAAAGATTTGAATAGCTTCTCTTATTATTAAAATCACATTGATATGATTATAACAATTGGCACCAAACTATTGCAATATATGTTGGTTGTATTTTATTCTAGTAATAAACTTTGGTGGTAACTTGTAACCGAAAAGTTAACAATAATTTGTGTATGGTTTTGTTATTTATATGAATTTGGGTGGTGATAATAATACAAGGAACAAAGATAAATATATAAAGGCTATATTTATATGATATCATAAATTCAGCAAACATTTTATTGTAAGAAACAGTTCATGTTTATTTTGTGGCACTAACTAACATCTATGTGTCATAGATGCTTTTTATCGTAAAAAAAAATGTAAAAACGTACTAACAAACATAATACAGAAGATATTTCTAAAAATGCTTAGATTTTTGCGGTAAAAAAAAAAACTAGAAATAATGAATATACGAACATCGCATTCGCTTAAGCAAATAAGAGAATAAAAAATAAACAGAATTCTCTAATAACTACATAGAAATATTGTTTATTTATTTAATTTTATTCTTTTCCGTTCAAGAAACTATACTTTTTCATTTATTAATCAATTATTTATATTAGTAGACCATTATTAGTTGCGAAAATATATACAATACCTAGGTGTATACATATATATACAGTTCACATACATACGTATTGCTGTTTACTGATTGAATTAATTGAAATTGCAAAAATTAATTTTTAAAATTAAAAAAAAAATTAAAATAGCTCAACGAATAAAAATTTTAAAAGAACGCAAAAGAACAATTAACCTCAGAGTTACCCTTGCGAATTAAAATATTGAATCTAACCACGAAAAGTAAAAAGTGAGTGAAAGAAATCAGACTCTCTTAATTACCCCAAAAATTGAAAAGGTTTAATTTAAAATAAAAGAACAGAATTATCAACCCAAAGATGCTAATTAACAAACAATTTTTTTTTTTTACAAACGGGTTTTATTACAATTTGTGCAGAAAAAACCGTGAACTGAAGGTTCTAGCTTAAAATAAAAACTGCACTTGATTCTAAATTACAATAGGACAATGCTATTTCCTATGCAAAGCAAAAGATTTGTTTGTTCAGGAAGATAAACCAATATTAATCCACGTGGTTTCAAATTAAAACAAACTAAATAAAGCGTTTTGCGCAATTACAAGAAAATAACAAGAATAAAAAACAAAATGCAAGCACAATGCTTCTACTCACCCAAACGAGGTGATTGAAAATTAAAAATGAATCAGCAAAATAGAAAAACGGAAAAATTAACTCTTAAAACTAAAATGAGAAAATATATCTTATTGCACAATAAATAATAAATGATCTTATATCTATAACGTGTACACGTCAATATATTAACAATTATTACTAAATGAATTCCTTGATGGACTATATTTTTATGCGAAAATTTAGAATATCAAAATGAATTACAAAATGGCATCAATAATATACAAAAATGCGTCTACTCACGTTAACAGTCGAACAAGGAACTGCCTGACAAAATTCAACAACGCAGTCGTAACAATACGAACAACGCAAACGCACAATTCACCGACAAAATCTAATAGAATAAGCATTGAATAGAACTAGCAAACTAGGCATCTAAAATGAAAGGAATTAATTTAAAAAACTTAACACTTAATTAAATAAATCAAACAATCAACTCTTTAACTAAAATTTATACAAAACAAAATCTAAATTCTCTCGGTAAAATGATTCAGCAAAACGGAATAAAGTAACAAATCAAAATATATGCAACTCAAAATACACTCAGCGGTAATGCGGGTAAACTAAACTACAGCAGTATGTAAGTACATGTACTCCACTATAAATATTGAGTGAATAGCGGTAACAAAAGACACTTTGGGGCGATGTGCAAAGTTGTAGAAACATTTTATCTGTTTAATGTATACCGTTATTTAAGGAAAACTGCTACAAAAAATAGCAGCTTTTTTAAACTCTTAACCAAAAGCAGCAGAAGCAAATTGTAGCTGCTAACATAAAGAAGCAGTTTTATACATCACTATTACTTAATACAAACTTGAGGATTTTGCCTGACCATTAACAGCGTGTGCAAAAAGAAAAAATATAGTATTTTTGCGTTATTTTGTATTCTATTAAGCGGTATAATTATTATTCTTGAAAAATTAGGCGTATTACACCATCACACAACATAAGCAGACATTTTTCACTATTATTGAAACCTAAAGAAAATGAATGAGCAGAGGTAATTGACTATGATTGTATCCTTTTGTAAGCTCGTTCTTGAGAAATAATTGTCACTACTTGCTGATCGCATTATGGCTAAACATTAAACGGTGAAGGAAATATTTTGACAAATAAATGGGATATATTACCCATGGTGTCTGTAATATAATCACACATTTCATTACCATTAATTCATACCATGTGTTATAACGCTTTCAGTAATAACCTGTAATATTAAATTAAGCAATCACTAAGTTTAACTATCTAGAAAAATCTAATTCATCTTCCAATAAATGTATTTTAGTGAAATATAATCGTTTCACAAGTTACACCTTTAACCAAGTTATGCACATTAAGCACACTGCTTCATGAAACCAAGGAGAAACAACGTTGAAACCCTTCTATGCAACAGTTTAAATTAGAGTGCGTATTATATACGCAGCAAACAAGAATTGCTTACGCGAGAACATAACATAAATTAACAATACTCAAATATGTTTGTCAATAACAGATTAAAGAACAGATTAATCCCGGTTAAATACGATTACGTCTTAAATCATGAAAGGATATATTTTTATATTCTTGACCGAAACTTTGACCTTTGCTCCTCGCGGTCTAACGACTTTGATATTCAGTTTAGGGTTTTAAACTTAATTAGGCGTATTCTATTAATTACATAAAATAATACAATAAAACCCATAAATCATGATAAAGTATTTTATGACGCGCTTGCTGTCAAATACTAGTTGTGTGCAACACTGTTACAGCACATTAATATTTTATTTAGGAAGAATATACAGTACAATTATTATTATTATTTTACTAAAGAAGTTTTTTCTTTGTCAGTAGTGTCTGGTGCACATTTATTGAAATACATGATGCGTATATTTAGTGGCTCATGTAAATGCATATACATACCTATCTGATGAGAATACATAATTGCCATATCTACATTATGATTTCAAGAGGAACTGACTTAGACAAAAAAATGTCTATATCTTTTATATAGCCTGAATTCGTATACAAAGAAACTTAACGAAATTAAAAGTATAATTTAATTAAAACTAGACATGTTTATTACACATTGAATTTCGAATACCGATTCGAAATTACCACAATTCACAACTTACACAGATTCAGTTCCTAACTGCAGATAGTTTATTTGCTTTTCCTAACATCATTCGTCATCATCTAAGTGTGGCGCGCGTTCATATTTTTGATAACTTCAAGAAAAATGTTATTTCATCTACCAGCGTAAGTTATATTTTTTCATTTATAATTTAGATTCTGGCGTGGACGTTAAGATAACTTAATGCTTCGCACAGCGGATGATAAAGTAGATGATAACGCACAATGTAATAACAACAATATAAATCAGTTAACGTATGAACAATTTACATCTGATTTACGAGACGAGCGTCGTGACATCAGCCTAGACAGCTTCCAAGGGTTAGAAGTGTTTATCTAAATATCTTATAATGTATACTCGCTCCCATTTTTTTCTTAAACAGACTTTTAGATGAGATAACTGAACTGAGGTTAGTAGCACGTTAATGAAGCTTTAAAGGCTTTATGTCTTTCTAGCTCCCTATACATAATTACCTTTGCTATTATATAACGTGTCCAAAAAATATGGAAATATATTCGAACTAAAACCAATATAATAAATAAAAAAGAATAAGTTGTGTAATTAGCGATACATACTTCGCTAATAGAATTATATAAGAAAAAGGTAACCAACATTACTTTTTTTGTAGTTTAATATTGTAGTATACCTATCGTTTGAGTATTGCTAGTTAATCTAATACCCCTTTTGTGTAACCGTAAGATAAACTACATATTTGCAGTTACTATACTATAGGATTGTAGTATAACCCAATATAATTAATAGTTTAATATATACAAACACTATTACTAAATTGTATCATAGTTTTATTTCTTAAATGGCAGCAACAGTGTCATGGTATTTCTTATCTGAAGTTTTATTTCTTTTAAAAAATGGGATGTTGTTGTTGAGAAATGCCTACATATCTTCCTTAAACTATATTATAGCAAAGTGTTGTACCTATATATTAGAAAACACCAGTGGCGGCTCGTGACAATATTGAGTGATGGAGCCAAACGCAGGCCAACTGCCCCCCTCCCTCCTCTCTCTTCCACCCATTTTATTAATTCTACAAAGTTTTAAATGAGTTTAGTTCAACTTACAGTAATTTATTACCTCATTTATTGCTAAGAGCCATTATTACAATTATTTATCTACAGTTTAAACAGCGATTGCAATAATGGCTGTAACTAAAATAATACCGACACAAAAAAATTAATGTACACAAATTTAGAAACCATTTTAAAATGAAAAATACGTTGTTATCAGGAATACTTATCTACCTAAATATAAATACTAACGTATTTCCTTCAGAATTGCCCATATTTAGTTTTTAAATGCACGTACACACATGGGTCACTTGTTTACATTCCCCCGCCTAACTAGCACAAAATTATTTAGGTGTTTTTGTGATTTTATATCGACGAAAACATAACATAATACAGAGCACATGAGTTATTTAAGTGAAGATCGTCGAGTAATGGATATTCCAAGCATAAGCGGACGTATTTCTTACAAAGAATGGGAAACACAATTTTTATTTTCTTTGTTTGTTTACCTAAGTAAATGGCTTGTTTTTTTTTTACTTAAAACATTATTATGATGCATTTTTCAGGAATAACTCTCTTATTATATTTTATTTTCATACTTTTTACCCTAAGAAAGATATAAATGGTAGCTCATTTCGATTTCAAATACTAAATGTCTAAACCGAAGTCTGTATGCTACGGCTCTCTACATATGTTTCTACTTTCAATAGTAGATCTTCGATGGTCGTCTGACTCACAGGCTTGCCCACCGTGATAGTGGGAAACCCTTTCCCCACAGTGACGTATACTGATGACGCGTGACTCGAGATCAACCAGCGGACAGCAGGTCGCATGAAATCATGGGAATCGCAACGTTTGTTCTGTACTTAATTGTGTGTGAGTGTGTACGTGTATTTATCGATATTTTTACAGAAAATAAAAGCTATTTAATTATTAATTGGTGATTTGCAATGGCGGGGCCGTGGCCCCGTGGCTTTTTAAGAGGAGCCGCCCCTGGAAAACAGCGTGGTATAAATAGGCTAGCTATCTAAATATATTGCGTTACAGAAATTGTCGTAAAGATGGCGCTGTCGCTTATTTCACTACATTTACAACGTTATTCGGTGTAGATAGGGTAGAATAGACACAGTCAAATCATATTCATCTAATAGCTAAGATGGTAAGGATTATTGGTATGATACAGAAGCTATCATAAAGGGGAGAATAGCGCTTGCAGAAGCAGCAAACGGCGATCGCATCCTGTACGTAACGTAATACGCGTGTAATCGCAGAGTGATAATGCGCGGATGCGATTAATCCATATGAATCCTGTCTTCAGTAAAAAGAAAGCAATACAATAAGTCGTAATAATTATCACAATACAAAAATCACAATCATATTTGCTCTCATACCCGAGTGCGCAAGAACCACATCTATTGTGGTACTGGTTGTACTACAAATATATTGTACAGGTGGCTATTTTTGGAAAACTACAATAATGTGATGGTTCTTATCATAACTCGATAGCTGTCACAATGGTTAGTTAGTTAGCTAGTTAGTATAGCATCCGCAAGGTTCGTTTAATTGTTTGATCGACAAGTTCAGGCCCTTAAGGTAGCTCAGTTTCTTGCTGAATGGGATTGGTTTCAGGTCTTCTAGGGAAGGATCAGTCTTTCCGAAGATTACATACCTGATTCTTGTAGTGGCAGGGCAGTAGCAGAAAATATGCTCAACTGTCTCCTCGTCTTCTAAACAGAGTCGGCATTCAGTCTCATCAGAGAGCCCGATTCTATGTAGATGCTTTCTGAGTTTACAGTGACTTGTAAAAACACAGATAATCACCTTGACATTTTTCGGTCAAGTTCTAGCAGTTCCTTGTGACTGGCATGACCAGGTGTAATACACTCTTTAGCATGCACCAAACCAGGGCAGTTGTTCCAATACTGAAGCATTTTCTGGATTGCCCAGAATTTGATATGTTGGGTAGCTACCGTAGGTGCTATGCCAATGGCAGGTTCTGGCTACTGAAATTGCTCCGCAGCACCCTTTTGTCCCTTTTTGACAAGGATGTCTGCTTCCTCATTTCTAAGAATGAGTGAGTGCCCAGGTATCCAGATTACGGATATATTATTAGCCATCCCCAATGTGCTTACAGCTCCAGATCAGTTTCGAATTGCATTTATGCCCCTTTAGTGCTTTTAGCACCGCTTGACTGTAGCTGAAGATTTTTTTATAGATTTGTGTGTGTAATGGTCACCATGGTACTTAGCTATCGTTTATAGTATGGTATACCATAACCGTGGGAATTATACTAGTATACGGAAAATGATAGATAATAATAAAATAACCACATTACCAGATGAAATAATAATGTACTAGTACTAAGTACACTTGAATTGATTCACAATTGTTTCCACTTAAAAAAAAACAGAAACAAAAGGCAAATTATGTGCAAATACCATGTCAACACCAGGTGCAGAAAACCAGTGAAACTTTTGCTACAAAGTGTAATGAACAATTCAACGCTACCAAACACCAAAATGAACTGCGTCTTTTTTACATATCATTCCATTTATTGTTATATGGCACCCCTATGTGAATGTTTACTTTACCTACACAATTGCAAAGTTTATTATTATATAGCATTTCATAAGGATATTAGAAGCTTTATCTAATTGCTGTTTACATAAATCCACTTCATTATAGTATTTGTTTTGAGGCAAGGGTAAAATGAATACCTAATGAACAAACAAACTTGTAATTGGAACAGCTCCGCTGATCCGACAAAAGCATATAACATTGTTGCTTGTCTAAAAGAGCTTACAAACCTGAAAATGTTATTTACGTTCTTTAATTAAAACCATATATTTCTGCAAAAGTATCTCACATGTGTATAAATACTATTTCACGGTAACTTCTTTTCTTGCTGATTTCCTACGCTTGAAGGCGTATTCGTACGCTTGCTAGAACTTTTCTTTTTATCAAACAGCTACAAATATGGGGAGTTTGTTAACATCACGTAGCGAACTACATACCTTCTTATTGGAACATAAATACATAACTGAAGAAAGATTTGTGAGTTTGGTTAATGTTCAAGCCAATTCTTACATAACTGCTGAGTTAAGATTAAGAATTGCGAAATGTTTTTATAAAAAGAAAACTCTATAAATTGTTGTTATAACTCAACAAACAGTACCGCAAAACCGACGTCTTTACAATTCCTTCACACGCTTGCTCAATAATTCAAGTAGGAATCGATATACTTAATCCATGCGCCATGCACTGAAAACAATACTGGACCTAATATCCATAATCTACATTCAATGAGTAGATTTTCATAGACAGAATGAAATGTGTCATTGTTATGATAAAATATTGTTTACGACGTTTGATTAAGTAATAACAAGATTCATTAGGGAAATAAATTAGTCTTCATTATTATAACAAATCGTTGTACATTAGTCCATGGATAATATTTGTCTTGATAACTATATTTTCATACGTTCAATAAATAATTCTGTTAATAATATGAATAATCGTAAGTTGAATGGTTTGCAATTTATTGCAAGAACTAACAGATAACATACCTTAATGAAAGGTGTACGGCAGTGATTAAATGCCGCGGTCAATGACTGAGTGAGAGTTTGGCGTGTGGTCCCTAAAAAGGGCGTGCATCTAAGTTGGTATTCTCTTAAGGAAAAATCCAGAATAGTCTTGAGACAAGATACTGATGAAATGAATTTGCTCTTGGAAGAATGTTAAAGACGCTTGGTAAGCAGAAACTCGCATTGCTATTCCCTTCCCTATATGTATGGTGATTTCTCCACAAAGGATCATGAGCCCCTGCCATGGTTCTTTCTTTGATGTTTTTTTGGTAATCACCATTGCTTGATATCAATTAAATAAAGCTGCAACGTTTACTCAGCAGTGAAATGAGTGAATGAAATGCGGTTATTGCATCAATTAATTGAGTTAATTATTTTAATTAGAAATGTGCTCTATAACAATAATTAAAATTTATTGGATTATGAATAACATACAATCGCAACCACGTGTGATTAGCATATCAACAATATTCATTGAATTGATGCCTTTCTTCGTTCTACTTCATTCAATTCATATATAAAATTGACAACTCGCGGTCATCGAGTAAACCAGATAAAGCTGTTAAAACAAAATTGCTGTTCGATACAACAATAACATATTTCATTGAGCCAATCAAACTATCACTTCATTTTCAATGATTTTGCTTTCATTAATACAATGAGTGATTTATTTCTCCACAAATTCCGTAGTCATTTAATTAATCTTTTTCATTGATTTGTTGAACTCTTTGGACCAATTTTAATGCGTTATTTCATGTGAACAACGATTTCTTTCATTGTTTCAAAACCCATTACAGTGTATATGGGCATTAATCTTTAATCTGGCGTTGGAATATTTGAGGAGGAAAATAAACAAAGCGAACCTCAGAACCAGTGAATGGCAAATAGTCGCCTATATTGATGACATAGTTATCATTACCAAGCAAAGAGAAATAACGTTTAGAATGTTAGAGGAGATAGTGAAAGAAGGAGGAAAGATTGGGCTGACCAAAATGAAACAAAAATAATGAATATAGGCAAGAATCAAAAGGGAAAACAAGGATAGGCACTATGAATTTGAACTAGTAGATAGGGTTAAATACCTCGGAGTAATTTTAATAAAAGGCAGAGATAGCAAAATAGAAAACATAGAGAGAAAAATTGTAAGCAAATAAGGCCACGCATATAAAGAGCTATTAAGAAGTAAGCTATTTACCAAGAAAACCAAATTAACTATTTACAAAACATTGATAAGACCGACGATGCTGTGCGCAGCAGAAACAGCGACACTAACGAAAAAAGACGAAGAAGGCCTAAGAATCTTGGGAAGAAAAATAACGACAACAATTCTAGGGCCGGTGAAGATGGGAGATAGTTAATATAGAATGAGAGAAAATGATGAAGTAGCACAAGAATTAGGAGGGGAGGACATAGTGAGGAGAATTAAAAGACAGAGAGTAAAACGGTTGGGACATCTGTGGAGAGCAGGACCAGGTGCAACAATATATTCAATGTTAGAATGGGAACCAGGAAGTAGAAGAACACGAGATGATTGAAAGAAGTAGAAGAAGACCTGAACAGGGCCGCAATTGGTAAATGGAAAACGAAGGTAGAGGGCAGAAATTTGTGGAGAGAAATAAGTAAAGCAATTTAAAGGGGGAAAATGGGGACTGATCCACCCCAATCTCGATGCACTTAGAAAGCTTAAGTAGAAGCGGTGCAACCCCGGGACGTTAAGCCATTATACTGAGTGAGTTTTTTAACTTGAGACAACGGAATGTCTCTAAAACTCTGCATCAAATCAAGAAAAGATCCCCTTCCCCCTCAGAGTGGGAGGGGGGCAACTTTGAAATCTTAAATGGGAACACCCATTTTGTATTGCAGATTTGGATTCTACTCCATCAAGTATGTACTTTTTGTTTGAAACTTTTTTCGATTCGTAACAGATTACGTTGTAATCGCAAAAAACATGATTGTGAACGTCTAGAAAAAATACACAAAAAAAAGAAGCAAGCAAACATGATTTTGTGTTTTTTTTATTTTAACATTAAATAACATTTCAAAAAGCCATTCAACAACGAAGAACTTTACTTTATCATACCCATTTCAGAAAATGTGTTCGAAAATGTGCCCTTCCACTTCGATACATTTATTTATTCGTAATTGGAATGATTGCACACAACTGAGAAGTATTTCCGGTGTAATGCTTGAACAAGCGTTGGTGATTTACTCGATCATGTTTTTCCTCGTGGTTGGCACTTCTGTATAAACTTCAGACTTTAAGTGGCCCCACAAAAAGAAGTCAGGGGAAGTAAGATCTGGCGATCTTGCTGGCAAAGACACTGGACCACCTCTTCCGATCCATCAACGATTGTAGGCTCGATCTAACACTTCTCGTGCTATTCTTGAATAATGTGCTGGACAAACGTCATGTTGGAACCACATTGTTTGTCGTACGTCCCAAGGGAAGATCTTCAAGTAACACTGGAAGTTCGTTCTGCAAGATGTTTCGATATTTTTCACCATTTAAGTCTCCATCGATGAAATATGGACCAATAAGTTTATTGCCAATTATTCCACGCCAAACATTTACGTTCCAAGGATGTTGATGTTCAACTTGGCGCAACCATTGGGGAAATGTTAGTTATGTTAAAATAAAAAAACACAAAGCAAGTTTGCTTGCTTCTCTTTTTTGTGTATTTTACGAATCAAAAAAAAGTTTCAAAACAAAAACTACATACTTGATGGTGTAGAATCCGAATCTGCAATACTAAATGGGGTTCCATTTAAGATTTTAAAGTTGTCTTCCCTCCCACTTGGGGGGGAGGGGGGGGGGTGAGGTGGGGATCGAGTTCGGCACTATTCAGTGAGCCCCCTACATTATAACAAATCTTATTAAGATCTTTTTTTGATTTGATGCAGTGCTTTAGAAATATTCCGTTGTCTCAAGATAAAAAAACTCACCCTATGTATGTATATGGGCATTCTATAGCGTAAATTAGGTATACAGATTCCTACTTAAATTAGTGAACATCTAATCTCACTTTTGACAGGTATATTTATATCTATAAGTCATGTTGCATGACTTATAGATATAAATATAATATCACTTACTCATGCTTCTCAGGAAGGTTTCAACATACCCATATATCATATACCTATATAAGATAATTAATTTTTAGTGTATATTTATACACTAATCAATCATAGTTTATCACAACACAAAAGAAAACTTCTTTCGCCTAAATGTTTATCCAACTTTTCTTGTGAAAGAGAATCAATTTGTTTGGAGATTCTTTAAACGCCTGAAAAAAAAAATAATCTACACGGCAAGGACCTAAAAACTATCCATATCAGATAAACGTGCCTTATAGTATTTATATAAATCACGTCTCCAAGTACGTCGTTTCGTTGTCCGATACGTGTCTACAATGCATGGCGGCATAATAATGTATGTATACCAGAACGTGACTCTGTCACCCGTAAAACTGGAATGCTTCGGAACAGTCTCTACCGCAAACCGTACGGATCCGGTGTTTGCAGCCGTACACGATATGAAGAAGGGGATCCGTCGGTAGCAGAACGCCTGGTCAAATATTTGATAGGGAAATGACCAGTTTGAAAATTTTTGAAACGGAATTACGGAGATTGTGCAATCTGTATGTGGACCGAGATGGCGCATACGTACATTTCCATATGAAAAGCTCCGACGTAATTTAATAAATTTAAATTTTTTCTCCGCCGACGGAAGCATAGATGATCCCCTCATGCTCCCGGATCTGGAAATTCACTGCAGACGAAAACGAAAGAGAGAAGCAAAGGACAAACTGAAAGTAATCCGTGTATGCAATAGTAATAGAGACTACGCTCGACGACGTATTATTAATATTAAAACGGAAAGACAAAGATTTTTTTTTGTTAACAAGCTCCTCTCGTGTTGAACGAAAGAAAAAAAGATACGTATACTGAGTTGTGTCTATTTTCACTTTTGTTTACGTTATAATTTATTTAAAGCGCGTACACACAAGTGGACAAGAGTGACATTTATGAACGCGCGTTTTACGTGTGAAATATTAATTACGCCACACAGGACTAGATTTTACGAACAGTTAATGCCATCGTTTGTTACGAATTGTGTAAATTGTGATTTTAAATACAAAGGGGCCGTAGGTTAGAAGGCTAAACACCATCTCAATGAATTATTCGACTATCCTATAACAAACACAACAGCCATAATTGAACGATTTAATGGGAATGCTAATGTTTGTAAGATGCTAGCGAAAACTGCTTCAATATCTTAATAATTATTACGAGCTCAAGAAAACGCTATACTATTAAGCGATAGAATAAAATTGTGACAGCCACAAGCAATAGAGGGCAATTTATTTTTTTTTTTTGCGAAGTTTTGATAATATTTTAATCCGAATTTATTCATCAATATAGGCTAAATTGTGGTATAGTAATTCTGCTATCTTACGACTGCCATATCTTACAGCATTTTTAAAAATGTTTTGCTACCCCCTGCCTATGTTATTGCAAATAATATTAATTAAATGTATATAAAATTTTATGAGTGTAACTTCTAATTTTGAGCTTGTATATACCTTGAAAATGGTCATAATGATTGAGGTTCCACCCGTTTTTACTCAATTTTCTAAGCTTCTGATAAAAAAAATGTATTTGCAAAATATTTAGAAAGTGATTCAAATATTTCGTTAAATATAATGATTTTCATTGCAGAGGTTTTATTTACTCTTCCAGAGAAGTTATTTTTTGTTGATGGATATTAAAAAAAAAGGTTATATCAATTTGGGCCAGGGTTGTGTCATCCAAAACTTATAAAAATATTCCATGGTGATTTGTGAAAATCTTTTTTAAATTACATAAGGGAAAGCTTGACAAAAGACGTTGTAGGTTTCAATACTTACGTTACTAATTATACATGAATGTATTTTTTTTTAACTCAAATTCTACTAGCTATGTAACTGGCGATTTTTTTTTTCTGTTGCAATTGTGTGGATATAAAGATGTTATGCCATTTTTTTTCTTAAAAATTACTCTATTTTGAAATGCAGATGAAATAATATAATCTTTGATATGCAAAAGCTACAATACCAATATAAATTATTTATTTTCTAAGATATTTAAACCGATAAAGGCCTATTTTCTATTAGACACTTACATACAATAGGACACATTTGATTTAAATACCCTTGAAATTTTGTTCTTGTTACATAACACCTTTACCTACCCGTGCCTTTAATTAATAGATCATATGGATTGTAAATTCTTGAGGACTCAACTATAATCATTTGACGATTAACGAACACTTTATTTGGGTATGTTATGATTTATTTGAAAATTTCTCAATTGTATCCAAATTTTATATTTGGATCCGTTTGCACCGATATGTTATGCTTGGTTGATACATATTTTTAATGCATTCAGCAACTATAATGCTCTAAACACAGAATAGAATAATCGTTAGAATTATCACTTTAATATGCAGGAATATTTCCGCATCTTTAGTGAGCATCTGATATTCGCCATCTTCTAGGGTTTCATTCTACTTCATTTCAATCTAGTTACTGACTGTGCATTGTTCACGTGTGTTTATTTCTTAAAAAAATAAATCTGTATTACTATATAGCTATTTTTTAGATTAGTTTGTAATTTGTACTCTAATGTTTTGTAGGTTTACTCAATGGTAGATTCAAAAGCATAATAGAAAATGAACTATGTGAAGAAGGAGCAATTTGCACTATCTAGGGGCACAAAAGAAGACCAAAAGCCAACCCATAAATTTTTTTTTTTAATTTTCTAAAAACCGAATTAAGTAAATGTATTAGTATACATAATAAAGATATATTTTGAATGTAGTAGGTACCTACAACCATTATTCAATGAAATTTCGTCTTTTATCTGTAAAAGTTTAAATAAGTATGTATCACGAACTGACACTAAAGTTATGAAAGTAGTTTTCAATAAAACAAAAAATCAGTTTTTCGTTTTTAATACTTCACAGGTAGCTCACCTTGTTTTCTTGCTACTGATCAGCATATATAATTTAGTCTTTATATTTTAAACATGAAATAAAACAAGTACCTACATTTCATCATACGAATGAATACTTAATTTTGATTAACATTTCTACCCGAATGCATGCATCGTAGGTATAGGTAAATAAGTCAAATCTCTGAAATAATTTGTTTTGCAGCTATTCCACATATTTTTATTTAAAATGCACAAAATTACACTTTATTCTTTTCTTCCTGAATAAGCTTCGTAGGAATTTTATTTGTTTTGTCTCTGTGTCGACCGAGACAATATTGATTGACAATATTGATTGCTATACTATTCTGTAATAAAAGTATAGATACAACTGTTGGCGTTTCAGTGACCTCAAAATGCAGAGTGAACTTATAGGTATCTTTTGAAGATGAGGAAATAATCGAATATAATTCAAAACAAGAATTGAGAAAAAAACAAAAATATAAGAATATTTATATTACTTTCATTATGTTAAGTTAAAAAACATATTCGCATAGATATTCATTTATGTATAAATCTGATATGCTTTAATATCAAAATATTCAAAATATTATGGGGATAGTGGGAGTCGATGAGTAAACAGCTTTATAGTTTCAACATACAACTTAAGAAATACTGTATTACGTAAATAAAACAAAAGTGGAAGTTTTATTAATTGCTTTATTTATTTACATATGTTTTTATATTGGTGTCACATTTCTATGTCATCTCCCTTCAAAAACTTTAAGGTTTAAAATGTCCTGCTTACAATTAGTACAAAGAAACATTCATTCAATTCGATTCGATTCATTCATTGTTTAAATGTAGTAGTGCTTTCACATTGAATTTTACATATATAATTTGTTAAAAAGTTTAAGACAAGCTTTGAAATGTGGTCCACAAACACTACCACTTTTCCATACATTTTTTTCTAGATGAACATCTAGTCGTTTATAATTCTTACCTATCATAAAAGGGCTGTAATATAAAAATTTTATATATTTGAATATTTAATACAGAAAACATAAGTAGACAGATAACTAGCCATACCTGCTACATCTTTCAGAGAGAATATATATGTATATAAAGATACATGTTTCAGTATTTTTGAAATTATGAATATATTCCCATAGAAAAACGCATTTTAAGTATTTCACTTATTGTATACACACGTAATCAAATAGGAACAAAGTAAAAACTATATACAATGATGAAACAAACTTCTAATGTCTTTAATTACACTACACGGAAATACACAGGAACTAATTAGTGCCTAATAATCGGTGGACAAACAAAAAGATATAAAATAAGGTAAATAAATTTTTTTTTTCTTTTTTAAACTATTATCCTATATTCTAAGTGTCACTAAAAATTAATTAATTCGTTTATTTTACATTTTATTTGTCAAATTATAAGACCAAGTATCATCTTGTTGAAAAAAGTATTTCATTTCTTAAATTAAGAACAATGATCGATAGCACCTATATTATAGAAATTCTAAAAGTATGCACCCACTTGGGAAATACAATATCTAGTGAAATTTCGTTAATGATATTTAGAGAAATTGCTGTTCTAGGCAATTGATTATTTGACTATCCAGCCTACACAAAAATTACATGTCAAGACGAAGTACATAACAAGCGCACGACACTAACCTCACACGTTATATAACAGAGGGATAATAAAATCTTTCTAAACGAGAATACAAGCAGATGTATGTATACATTCTGGTAATGTACTGTTGCATGTGTCCGGTTTCTTTGATACAAAGTACCACGTTATAGCTAATGATGCCTGTCTTTTCTCCACACATTGGAGTTCGTGGAAGAAACGCTCCGTACTGATTTTATATTGCAGAACAGTCGTAGATGGAACACGGATAGAAAAAAAAAACAACAACACAAACAAAACACCAACGAGACAAGAAATAAAACGACTAAAAAGGCACTTTTCCTCTACCAGCACGAAACGATAACCACATCGTCTGGCACGCTCTATAAACTGCACAGTTTAGAGGTAGATACTTCTTAAGAAAACAGCCACCGCCACACAACAACACGGGGAAGAAGAAGGTTCGGCTAAGCAACGTCAATAATTTGCAGACATTACACATACCAAACTAGTACATAAAATAGCTACTATACAATGACGCATACGTCACTGAGGGGCTTTATCGTTCACGCTCATCTACCTTCTTCTTGCTCTTTACAGGTCATGGTGCGCGGATGAGACGAGGACGGACGATGACAGCTGCTGAATGCTTAGTAGTGATTTGGTGACATCAGTAGCGTAGCTGCGTGAGACGGGCTCAAGGTGGGTCCGAGCTCCCAACAACAATCCGACGGGGAAAATACAGTTTCCGCGGTTCGCCTATGGTGTTTAGTTCCGTCGAATTCCTAACGGTAAACAGGGTAATTTCTATCCTATGTTATGCAATATAAATCATTATTCTACACGTAAACGTTTCAGAGGATTATCGGACGTTAATCTTTAAACCGATTCTGACAACACAGGCAGACAAACAAACAGACATACCGATCTATAAAGGCCGGCTGCGATGTTGTTACATTTTAAACCAGGTAAGTGTGGTTTTATTCTAAACACACTCTCACTAGTACTCTCTTAAATGACTGGAATACATTAATTTTACGAGGTCGTAAAAACACCTCATTATATGAACCTTTCGTCTTATAGTATATACGTAGATTAGGCAACGTTAACTTTTGAAAGAAGCACACGGTTGCGGAGATAATCGCGGTATCTACAATAAAATTTTACGTTTTACGCACTAATTCTATCCTGATTCCACGTTGCCATATAACGTAAACATATACAGGCGATTTCGCAATTTAATACTCGCATTTTAACATGAAATTTACTTCAACTTTTTTAAAGTACGGGTTGAATGATGAAATGAACACTACAGCGCCATCTAGTGATGTATGCGGACATTGACGCTGAATATTCCAGTCACGGCGTGTAAAAAATTGCTTTCATTTGAATGATTTAAATGATGGGTTAGAAAATAATTTATCCTATTTTACCTGTATATTTGCTATGAGAATTTGAAATCATTTTCGTGTAAAATTTATTTAAATAACAACGAAAATTTGATGATTCGCAGAATTAATTGAGATTGCGTGATTAAAATTCCACCTAGCTATTATATTTAAGTATATTTTTATTTTAAGTATTTAACATTATAATTAATTCTATATATATTCTAGAAATAAATGCAGGAACATTTTAATGGGAAATATTTACATTGTGTGCAACATGAGGAGAGGATTAATACATTTCATTGCAAATTACAAATTTTGTTAAAACACAATTCGTGACTTAAACAAAACGTTCAATTTTTAATTAATTGAAACAATAGCACCTAATGATTAGAAATTACAATATATCTGCCAATTAAAAATAAATTATTTGAAAGGAATTGTTTTCTATTTAAGACATAAAAGAATCTTAGAGAAATTAAATTATCAAGTAGGTAATTGTTAATACTGATGCATTTCCTCCCGCATTTATTATAACTAATTTAAAGAAAAATAAAACTAGACCGATATTTAAAAGTTTATAGTGTTTATTCCTACAATTTACATTTAACAATTTACTATTAACATTGGTTTCCTGTCCATATTCTTATTTATAATTTTAAAAATGTTATTTATTTACAACAGCAGAGGACTGTTCTTCACAAGATAACCTTGCAGAATTATATAACAAAAAAAGCAAGAAATAAACAAAACAATATAAATCATGTATTGTACAAGAAAAAAAAACCAAATATTTGTGCATTAATTGCAATTGTTAACAGAAAAAGTCAGAAAGTCGGTAATTAACATTTTGGATAAATCTGAAACGACTGCACCCTAGCATTTGAAATTACGTTATAATGGCGCTAATTAAAAAAGGGAATTCTACTCTATTTAAGCCACAAAAGGATTTTTAAGGACACAATCTTACAGGAGTTAAATTATCAGTTAATTGTTAATGTTGATGCATTCTCTCCAGCTTTTATTATATTATAATTAATTAAAAAGAAATGAAGCAAAAATAGGCCGTTATTTTAAAGTTTTTATAATATTTATTCCTATAATTTGCTCTTCTATTAGCATCGGTTTCTTGTCCATATTCTTATTCACAATTTTAATAATGTTATTTATTTATAACAGCAAAAGACTGTTCTTTACAAAATAATCTTAATGCAAAATTATATAACAAAAAGAAAAGTAAGAAATAAATAATCAAAACATTATGTTACAACTTAACTTAGTAACTTAAATTTAATTTCTTATAAATTATGTACAAATAAATACAAAAATAAAATATAAACAAGTAGGTACATAGGGTATGTTATACTCCATACATATTTATATATATATTTTTTAATTAACATATAACATTAAGATACAAACAGTGGATTTTAAAAAAAAGTAACGTAATTTCACAATTAATTTGTTTTAACCGTACTATAAAGTTTTCCGCCTACCTAGTGCCATATTCATTATTGAAGCCCTTTATATTATACTTGTTGGCGTTTAAAAAATATTAATAAATTTTCATTTGTTTATCCTAAATAATATTTGGAAAGAAAATAGATAAAGAAATAATATAATAAAATGCTTCTGTTAACAGAAAACTAAAAATCACCATGAAATAAATATTTATATCAGTTTTGTTATGTATTTGTAAATTTTTTGGTATGACTCAGTAGCGTCTATATAATATAATACGCAAGAATTCTACTTTCTAACACAGAAAAACTTTTTGAGAGGCAAAGAGCAAACAAAAAATCACTATTGATGATAACTCCAGTTACTGATAATCTCAATATTACATCGATGTTGCAGATACCCGTGATAGAGGATGTAATATGCTGAATACGTGACGTTGTACTGATGAAAGCTTGCAAAGCGTGTGCTAACTTGGCATTTTGCCACTTCGGCGCTGGGTTCGTCTAATATTGATTGCGTGCGTCAAACATTAAATCAGCTGATTCGGTAATCTGTCTGCTTAAAATTTAACGCCGAATGTACCGCTGTACTTGGGCAAATCTATAGACAATTGGGTTTTTTGTGTTATTTTTCCGTATGCACACGCTTCTTGTTAGTTTGATATCTGAGAAAATCTAAAAATGTAGGGGAATACATAATACATAAAATGCCTATTATATGCAACGGTGTCTGGCGGATTTGTGGATTCGCGAGCTTTTTTATCTTAACTTCTGTTCGAGGTTTGAGTCGATCATGTATTAAACATCATCCTCGCCTGACCACGCCTTTTTATAAACGGATATCGGATGCAAGTCCCTCCTCTTATGCATGCAATAACCCTTAATCGGCCCGTGTGAACGGCGCTGAGAATGTGAAACCGCGGCCACATAACGCGGCTACGAGGCGCGCCGAGCTAATCTCGCGTCCCCGAGATCCGGCATTGTTTATGCGTTTGCATCCGGAACATAATATAACAAGTGTCTATTCTAATCACGGCAAGGTAGTAAGAGTTCCTCGTGTAGTTTCAGGTAAAAGAGGACGGCTATACCACACCCAGACGATCGGTCACAGTCTACGTACGCGTATACTGGGGTATACGGCACCAGATCCTGCCCACGGAAAAGAAGGGAGTACGCCCCTTGGTGTGCGTCGGCGTCGAAAGTTGTGCTGAACTGCGCCTCGACGCTTCAACCGCATACCTCCGGCGACCTTCGCACAATCCAGTCGTCCAACAATTTCAACTACGATACTAACCTGTGTCATACCTCCAACCTGTTAAGACAACAACATCAGAAGACTTGAAAATCAACACGACGCAGCGACAACAACACTTGAAATGTAAGTTTACATTGAAACTCCTTTAATAGACTCTAGTGCTTTTTTAATTTATTTAACTTTTTATTATTCTAAAACACATTCAAATCGCTTTAAAATCCTCTTAATCTTATATAATAACATTAAATTCCCAACTTCCAATCAAAAATAATTTATTACACCTGTTCCCATAAACTGTCGACTGTAAACCTGAATCGCACCTTCGAGGCTCCGACCAATATCCCCACCTGTTTTCCCACGAGGCATAGTCGTAAAACTTCTTATATTGTGTCGGATTTTGTCATGATTTTCTATCTTCGTTTTTTTTTTGTTTTCGGTGAAAATTTGATGGAACGCAGCACCACTAGACGACGGACGTGTCCTTCGAACGATCCTGCTGCTGCTAGCATGTACAACCCCCTGTACGTATACTGAATGTATCCTGAGTGTATTCTGTCCGGTATACCTTCAGTATACGTAACAGGAGGCCACATTTCAACAAAGCACTCCGGAAGAAATCCTTGTCATCGTGGAATTTTTGGTGTACGTTCAACGATGCTGCTGCAAAGAATATTAATAAACAAAGCGCACTTTTCCTATGTATAGATTAGAAAATTATTATAATTAATACTGTATATACATTTGTGTTGGGGGTGTCATGAATTTAAATGTAATATTTCGGATAGTTTTGTATGAGTAATCTAAAGTTGACTACGTGCAGTACTACTCATGAATATTCATAATTATTAATTATTTAATGTGTTTGGTAAAACAACTGATGTTAAAGGAAGTCCAAATCATTAGTAGAATTTCGATTTGCACTTCCTTCCTTTACTGAAATGGTAATGTAATTTAAACAAAAACAGATTCTTCGGCTCAAATTACTAATTTAATATTAAATTAATGCATAACCAAATATATATCTATGGAATGTGAATATCGGCTATTACCGTTTAAAAGCTACCTGAATGTCTATAGCAAAGAAAAAAAAAACAATATTAAGATGACGTTGCCTATAGCTATTATTTTTCACAACATTATTATTATTATAGAATATATAGTACCCTTATATAATGATGAGATTTGTTAAATATGTGATTTTGTATAATGTTATAAATAAATATATGCTTTGTATCCCATTTAGTTTTATTTAATAATTTAAATTGAAAAATTACCATAAATAGAAAATAGTAGTTACCAAAGAAATATATACAGAAATTAATACATTGCCTCAGTTTCTATTAGTGCCATTTAATCAAAAGAGATAACAGTACTGAAGTATTTACATCACCTTATACTTGATATTAACATACCTCCCCAATAATTCGAACTAAATTTTATTAATAGTAGGAATATAAATTTTTTCTCCATATTTTGATTTATGTATTTCATAATAAGTTTTTGGTAAATATGTGGTGGTAGATTCAATTAGGGAACGAATTACGTTTGCTGCAATGTTTTTAGTTACATTGCACACACCAAGATATAAATAGATGCATACATCAAATCAGCAACATTGGTATTATTATGGTGACTATTATATTATAAATAAAACTGTGTGTAAAATCATGATCTGAGAGTAGCACATATAATAATAATTTATACGACAAAATAATCATATATATTTGTTTAATAAATTAATAATAGAAAAAAGGTGGTTAATAATAATTTCAAATAACTTTTGTTTCACTTATCTACAATAATGTACTCACACACATACTACCAAATAAATAAACGCTAATTGTAGGCACCAATCAAACAGAAATCATAAATCTATTTGAAGCATCCAATAAACAAACTTGATTTTAAGAAATTATAACTATTATTTACAAACGCAAAGAATTCTGCATAATGTAAGGTTGTGTATAAGAAATGTTATTATAAGAACTTCAATCTAGAAGGAATAATTTTTATTTCCATTTTTTATAGTGACATTGGAGTATAATAAAAATTCCAATTCTGGAATATATCACAGCCTCTCTAAAAAGATTTAGAGTGATATAATTGATAAACTTAATTACATCTTGTTGCATACTATTCCTAATGGATCTAGAGATAATTTATTAACTTGATTTTTTTTATTATAGAACGCTTCCTTCAGAAAAGCTTCTGGCAAATTTTTGAGTGGTGCATAAAACTATCTTCAATACCAACGGTTTGTAATTATAAAAGAAGTATTACATAATATATATTTCACAACAAAGCGAAATTACAAATGTATATAAGTATTGTATATTCTTTTTAATTAAGAATATTCGTTTATTTTGATATAAAATGTAACTTTTTAAGAAAAAAAAAGTAATATATTTCATGAGAAATATCTGCAGTATTTTCTTATTAAAACCATAAGGAACAAATAAATTAAGCTGAATGTAATTTTTTTTTGTTGGGTATTATTTAATGTAATATTGAAAACCCTAGCAGAATGAAATCTTTCTAAAGCTATCCCGATTGTATAACCTTCTAGATACTACAAAAAAAGGGTTAATAGAAAGTTACACAAGACCGTCATAAAATTAGAAATTTGAAGATCGCGCAAAAGGGTTAAGGTAAGACAAAACTTTCTCTTTTTCCCAATGAATTCACTTCAGTCTTTCCTCAAGCCTAGATGTGTTAAGTAACATTAGTGTTCAGTTGTGCAAGTGTGTGATTTTTGATAATAATAGAATCACCAAATTTTCTGTGCAAATGTGAAAAGTGCAAATTTCAGTAAGTGGTGTTATAAAAAAAAAACGCTTTTACCAAAAATAATAAGGATAGAATATGCAAAGTTTTAAGTTTTATTTGAGTGTAAAGAACAGGACGCGTAGATTATTTCGATCAAAATTCGAATTTCGCTCTTTGATCTGCCAAACTGCACTTAGCGAAGTTTCACACCTTTTTTACAGTTTTAAATCTCCTCGCTTGCAAATTTATCATTCGAAAATGCCAATGATGATTGTACTTAAATTCGCGGTGCGAAAACATTGTGCAAATATGGTTTTTACCTATACACTACTAGTTTGCGATGGACATAGTTCAAAAATTTTAGCATTATTGATTTCTTATTACGCGCTGCAGAGTTGAACGCATGTGCATATTTGAACGGTTCGAGCCGCGTGTTGCACGGCAGCATGGATTCTCTCGGAGGTTACACCACGAGGTGGCGAGAGGAGAGGGAAGAGGACACAGTCAAATAACGTAGAGACTCAAGCTACTCGATTGGAGGTCCAAGTAACCATGGCAACGGGACGGGTGGGGTCACTGCCATATTGGAAACCCTAAAGCGAAACATCCCTTGATTGGAATCTCGGTGCACGTTCATGGCGTTTGGGAAAATTCAGTGGTGCTGCTATATAGAATTGGATCGATTTCTATGCGACATCTAGTTTTTTTTTGCAGAATTCCTTTACCACAACGGCAAGAAAAGAGGTTCGTAGATCATGATTTAGTTTTTGTTTGAGGCTTAAAGTGAAAATAAAATTTTAACCACAAGTAATTCAAATAATTGAATTATTCCCAAATTGAAGATAATTAGTAGGGAGATAAAATTGATTCCGTTTAGTATTGGGTGGAAACTTGCAATACTTATCTATATTATAACCAACTTTCTAACAAATTTGGCGTTTTAAAGCTGCTACCAACATTTTTTGTTTCAAATATCTATTAAATACATTAACATTACCTTTTTACACATTTATACTACATTCGGATATACCAATAAATGCGAAAAGAATTATTATTGATTATATTTTTGACAAAGTGTATATCATTGTAAGTTCATGACAAATAAAGATTATTTATTATTGTTATGTATGGGCATGTGACATTGCATTGTGCGATGAAATATAGCCATAGGGTTTATCAGTCAGTGACACACAATCAATATAACGCATGTATTATTTTCTGATAAGCAGTAACTACATAAACCAGATTTTATTTAAAATTTCTATTGAGAAAAGTTGTCACTGGACATGTATTAAATATGTAGGTATATTGAATTGAATTCTTCCGAGTAAAAGTATTCCAATTCAATATTATCACTTATACCATGTAAAAAATGAAACCGTTCACGTCCATACACTAATTGAAATTTATTCTCCAGTTAATTATGTTTAACAAAGGCTTGGTACTTAACAAATCTTGAAAATGGTGATTGGATTTTATTTATGGAGTTTTGACGAATATTTAAATTGGGTCTCAAATATATGGTATTTAATCGTCTATTAGATATCAAAAGGTTTTGTGCGATGGCACATTAAAGGATATTTATTGATTTTATACACTCCCCCTTGACATTTATAAGTAAGAGGAATTTATCAAAGTTGTACTTAGGAGATTTAAACTAAGAGAAAGAATTTAAAGCTTAATTATTTTCAAGAGGAAATTAGAAACAGGCAGATACACTTCTTAATATCCATTGCATATTTATATGATTGGACATTAATAAACAAAGATAAAGAAAAAATGTATGCAAACTTATATATAATCCTGCAGAACAGATCATATATATTTGATCAATTGTGTATATAGTCCACAATAGATTTTTGTATTTTGTCTACCTATATATGTATAAAAATATAAGTGATCTGGGCAACTTTTCGTAGGCTGCTGACATTTTGATAAAAGTTGGCAAAATGCTGTTCATACTGCAAAAAGTTGTTTAGTGCACAAATGAGTGGAAGTGCGAACATATATGTAGGTATTCTCAAGTTCTTAACAAATGAGAGACCTGTACTTACCTAAGAATATTTACGACAATATAATGGTTTATGTGTATGGGAAGGATTTTTCATAATATTTTACATTAAAGTTCTAGTGGGACAGGAAATCGATTAAAAATGACCTTCGATGATCTGTTGTGTGTTAATTATTTTTGACGAAGAATCGGAGCCATTGCAATTAAAATTTTATCAATACTATTGCAATCTTCAGTAAGAATTTTTTACGTGCAAGTATCAACGAAAACATGAATGGATTCCAAAATTACTTGACCCTGGCTGACAACAAACTTTTTTCCAAAACTGTTAAGATTGATAAAACGTTAACATGTGCAGCACTGGGATCCATTATTTTGTGCTACGCTGATAGGGGGAAAATCAAAGTTCTAATCAGAAAAACTAATGATCACAACGCTTTGGTATGGAGAAATGATATTGTTAATTAAATAAGGGAAAGTGCAATAACAGGGAAAGCCCACGAGGAAACGATTAAAGAATTAAAAGCTGTACTCAATAACAAGAAAACAATTCAAAATTATAAGCGAAAGTTTGTGCTATTTAAAAAGTTATATTTCCTTAAATTGAATAACATAACAGCAAATGCAGGGTTTGGCTTTTGGAGAAATGCTTGAAATCGAGGGTGCAAAAGTTTTTCATTTATTTTTGGAACTTAACATTTTTTTTTGGCAGCATAAGTTTGTTAAAACAAAATTAAAGTAAGTGTGTGATCTTTAGTGGAATAGATGTTGTATATTTTGTGCTTGCTAAACATTTTTTTGTTTGCCATGGCTAAGAAAATAAATATCAGATCAATCAGAAGATCTGATTTTGTATGTAAATGAACAGATTGCAATAAGGCAACAATGCTTGCACCTACACTTGCTTTTAAAGGTTTATCAAATATAAGCAACCATTTATGGTTGATGATAAAGTAGTATTGCAGCAGAAAAGTTATTTTAATATTATTGGAATGCAATGGAATGGTTCGCGTCGTTTGTAATTGATGTACTTATAATTGCAAACGCTGCGTTTGCAGAATGAGTTATTAGTAGCCTCTGCTTTACGTTGTTCGTTCTTACGAAGACAAAATACTTTGATAAATGCTCAATATTGCATCAGTTTCACTCAATTTTTCAAATGACCTACTGTATTTTTTGCAAAAAGGGAACGTTCAAGTGTATGTTTTTGACGTGGTTTTTAAACTGTAATTTGTAATCAGGGAGAAAAAAGGTGAATACTTTGCATAAAACACTTAGGCTAAATTAATGAAACAGTTACTGCCTCCCCATACTGTGATCCACAAGTGCTAAGATTTATATCGATTTGTTTATATATTCGGTTGAGAAGAATAGTTTTATATTAAATTATCCTTACACACAAGCACAATATAAAAACACAAAATATCGAGAGTTACATTATGCTAAATCAGAAGTAGTCAACCTGAAAATATCTACCCACTCTTGCATCTATCTTAGATGTAAAATTCTCTTACTGCGGAAATGAAGTCGCACTTTTTAATGGACAAAACCTCTACCGCCAATTTACCATGAAAACATTAACCAGTCACTCACCAGTGGGCAGTAAGAATGAGGTTGACTGCTCCTGGCTCTAAAGAGTTTCCTTGAAACGTTTTATATTGCATAAGTTCGATTTAAGAATACCATGTGCCACCTAAATTGAAAGCTTCTCCAATAGAGAATACTTCAGGTACTTCCATACAGAAAGTATGCGATAACCATTATGCCCGAACGAATCACATTATTTACAATGTAAACGGCCCTAATAAAACGTGGTTTGGTGTACAAGTGCGATAAAGCCGCTATAAAATTAAGCATTTAGTGAAGCGTCCAGTGCAAAAAAGTGGTAACCCATCTGTAACGTGCACGAAGAGGAAATATAAATAGGAACTTTATATTATACCTAAGACGGAAAAAATACAGCTCAGGCTCCGGAGGCCGGCCAGATGCTAAATAAATATCCAAGTTTAAATCTGCAAATAAAAAAAAAGAACAACAGCAAAGAAATGTTTCGAGAATAAAATGAAAAGTATAAATTAACAGAATCAAATGCGTACGGATTATGCTTTTATAAGTTCGCAGTGGTGGAAATAAAATTCATATTTTAATATATAAGACGATTACTATACAATTACGAAATGGGTTAGATGTAGTTAATTAATCAGAAATGCGAATACAAGAACTGTATATCATCGTTAGGAAAGATAGGATAATAATAGATAATAGAACGATTTTTAATTGCTTCACATATGTATCCCATTAAAAAAGTAAAATGTCTGTGTAATGTTTCTGTGTAAGTGTCCACGATACCTCTCGTATTTTTAAAATTATAAGTGGTGGTTAGTAAAATGGTGAATCGGCATCGTAATTTAGGTTTAACTATATTGATTCTAATTTAAATATTATCGTTGACTAACTTTGATTCTAGCTGCAATATATAAACTTTGTTGTTCTCGGTATTAACATTACATAAATAATAATCATGAATATGTAAACATAGTTTTACGAGGTGCTAGGTTTGTTTTATCTTGAAACTAATGTACAAAAATTATCGGTTTTCAAATTGTATCAGGCTAAATATTTCCTTTTTTTATGAATAATACATTGTGTGCTTAGAATAAATTAAATTATTTGACAATCATACGTGGTGAACAGTATTCCCTAACAACTTTAATCTAAGGATAATTTTAATAGATTTATGTATAACTCGTCTAATTAATTAAAATAAAGATGTGAGGCACGTAATACCTTTACAATAATAATTTGTACAGTTTTCAAGTTTTACAAAATCCTAAATGAATGTATAAGTGAAAATATTTAAATATGAAACACCCACATTTTCAAGCTTTACTTTTATCTTGTCATTTGAAAAGGAACCACGTTTGAAGTATCACTTCTGGTCTTGGCGGGAAGGTTGCTTAATTTTTACCTTCCAGTTCGCATGTGAGAAAGCTTTTACGTTAAAAGTGGAATAGGTTTTTTAAGGCTTCTATTTTTTCTTCGTGTTAGAATGGTGCCAATAAAATGCTTTTACTCGTTGGCTCTATTTAAAGAGTACCTATACGTACATATTGAACACATCTTAAGCACTTTTGTTTTAAATTTTGTAAGATAGCATATATACTCGTAAAATAGTGGATTTTGAAAAAGTTATTACCATTCAAAAAACCAAATATGACGCCATGGTCATAAAAAATGAAAATCAAAAAACATATTTATATCCTATAATTGACGTCCTTATGAAAATAAAATTGAGATGTTTCAGCATTTTTTGCAAATTATATTCGATCGCCGCGCTAGCTGCTCTTGTCAGGCATCCTTGCTGAGCCAAGTTTCCTCCCTAATCATAATTATGACTCCAAAAAAAAGCAGTTACCACAATTGACCGGTGCGAGATTTGAACCCGCAATACCCCCTCATAGTAAAAATCCTAAGCAACGCCCTAGGGAACTTGATTACTGTAAGCTCTCCTAATAAGAAAATTGTGAATATTCTCAAACCTTCTCGCGTAAGCTAACAGGTAACAGAAGCCCTTTGTTTCGAGACAGATAAAGACGGGACAAGAATCCCTCTCATAGTTCTAAAACGCAGCAACTTCCTCTAGTTCGGCATATCTCCACCATATTATGCAGAATGGAATGTCCTAAGCACAGTAACTGTGTTTGCTCAACCTGCCACAATGAATTATTAAGCTATCACGTCGCTATCAGCACTTATTGAAGGCCGTTTCATAGTTTTTCTGCATTTATATAGTTTTTTTTAATAGAATGCATTTTTTCTTTTTCAGAATTTCTTATATCAGCACTAAAGCGTATAAAGCGGCCATTCTACGAGTTTTCATTCAATAAGCCCTCAGCCATTGAACTTTGAAGGCCTCTATTTCAGTACTAAATAGTAAATTTATGACTTTACTATACTATATTTAATACAATCGAATTAACAGTCAGGGTTCTCATATATCGGTCAAAAGCAAATATTCTAACTAACGCAAAATTTCACGATTATAATACTGAAGTAAAAGATCGATTACACCTACCTGCCAAAATACATACAACTTAACAATAAAAATATTAATCGTTTGCCCAGTGAAATTAGGCGTCATAACGATTATAAGAGCTTTGGAAAGTTTTTGAAAATATATTTACTGGAATATTTTTTTTTACTCATTGTCAGTGGATGAATAAGTTTTACAACTTCCTTAGCGCTAGTTGTGGTTCTGTTTTCTATGATTTCTTATCATTATTGTTCTTCATTAAACCAGTTTTTTTAAACTATTACGTACATAATCGTGTCCTGTAATTAATAAAGCTTCCTAGCTTGCTTTTTATAAATTGAACAAATTGCAATAACACTGATAACTCCACAACCTAATTTCGAAGATTCAGTAGTAAGTGGGAAGTAGATACAATATGTTTAATTTTTTTTTCCTCTTAATTCTTTAAAGCCAACATTTTTCGACATACATTTGTACTTCCTTCAGGGCCGAATTATGAAAAGGTTTAAAATTCTATCGTTATTGAATTGGAAAACAAAATAGATCAGAAGTTTAATAGAGAAAAAGTCCAATATTTATCTAACATTTACTATTTACTAATATTTATGTTATTAATTTAGTTAAGATATCATGCAACAACAAAGAAAACGCGATCTCGTTTATAATGAACTATGGGGAAAAACCAAGTTATAAACGATCTAAGCAGTGTTCGTTACAAATAATATATCCTTCTAGCGAACGGTTCATCATATATAGGATGATTCAGGGAACCCGTCTATTAAAAGTTCTTGATTTTGCAATGATATCTCGATTTTGAAACTTCGTGGTCAAGCATAGCTAGCTAGTAGAGTGCTGTAGACAGAAGTGGGCCACGTTTTTATTTTTGGTTGTAAAATGGTGAAAGATGAAAATTTTGTCTTAATTTTTTTTTAATCGCAAGGGTATTCCAAAACGCAACTTTCCATCATAGCAGATGCTTGCAATTAAGTTTTGAAGTATTTCTCTTTTTGAATGGAAAAAAAGTGTATTTCCCGTGTTTCCGAAAGTGTAGGGAGAGTCGGCCACCCAAATTTTTATCTGAAAAAATGCTGCTATATTCTACAAATTCTTGTCCTGGGGGTTTTCAAAGGCGCTGATTACGAATCCGTTGTCAAATTTGCAAAATTCAAAATAGTATACACGAAATGAGGGTTAAAAATTGAAAAAACAGCGACTTCAGTAATAATGTTCATTTAATGTCTGGAAGAAGGAGTAATAAAGTTGGAATGACAAAGGTGTTGCAAAAAAAAACGCAAGTTTCAAGTAGCGTTGAAAAGACATCTGCTAACATCGGTAGCAGTAGAAGCAACACGCTCCGATATTTTAATTTATTTTCACTTTGCTTTATAGCAGGAATCAATTTTTCATAATTACCTCTTTTTTGGGAGTTTGCTTTTTTTTTTTGGGAGGCATGATGCTTAAATGATAAAATAGTAAATAAGACATTTGCATAATTGATATAAAACTTTACTGGCAAAGAACGGCATTACTCAAGTGCCCATGTCTATCCACAAATAGTGGCCCACTTCTATCTACAAGCGCCTTTTTTTGCATATGCATCCCACAAAAACACAATGTGAATAATGGGAAAATCACTTTGGCATTTCAAGATTATTATGTCCAAATACATATTGCATATTTACCTGAGTTTTTCTCGTAAAAATGCGATGACAAATCGCGTGAAAGGGTACGAGGGTAAAAACTTTCTCGCGAAATTCTTAGGCGCGTTCTCTGTACAGTGCTAGAGTAGGGTCTATGACCTCCAAATGCTTCCTAAAAGTGAGCTCGCGTCAAAATACGATAAATAATGTGCGCGGTTTGACATAGATGTCACTAGTCTGACAGTTATTCGGGTGGCCCACTCCAACCTGTGGCCCACGTCTGTCTACAGCACTCTACCTATTTAGAAAAAATAAATTTATTTATGTTGCACTTCCGGTTACATTAAAAGTCATGGCTAAGCTTGATATTATAAACAGAAACCTATATTTTTAGTACACTTTTAGGTTCTACTAGACATTTTAAAACCAATTTTATAAAATATCTACTTACCTACCGCTTTATAGTTATCTTAGTTTTGTGAAAAATAGCTCAAAAAAATATGATGCATTATGCGTATAACAGCTATACAGTAAAAGGTAGAGAGTTTTTATGTTGAAATTATACAGGGTGTCCCACAACGTAAGGTTGACTAGCGGTAACTTCTTAGTACTAAAAGTATTTTTTTCAAATGGAACATCCTGTATATTTTTACACCATGTATGTACTAATGTAGAATTGAATCTTCTATCGAAAAGCTATAGTTGTTCTTATATTTAACCCTATTGCTTTGTCTAGGATTAATGATTTTCAAAAAATGTAATTTTGAATTAGTATTTCATTAATAGTAGGCGGTGAAAAACAATTTTAATCTAAAAGCATGTAAAAAAAACGAAATATAGTATGAAAAAATTATTAATTTATTGAATAGCTACAAAATGATTAAAAACGAAATGCTGTATGCATTATGTAGGTACAATCCTATATGGATCTCCATTCGCTTGCAAACACTTTAGAATCCTGATATAAACTCCTATTGCTGTAGTCTGTTTTAATTGTTCAAGATCTATGCTATCAAACGCTTCAGTTACTCATCGCTGTAATTCTGCTTGTTCTGTACTTTGACCGAATACACCAACAATTTTTTGTATCCCCACAAATAAATATCCAAGGGCGTTAAATGAAGAGATTTTGGTGCCAAGCTCAAGATCCATTGTGTCCAACCCACCTATTATTAGACATTGCAACATAGAGGAAGTTATTTTTTTAAATAGATCATAGCTAACTATGCTTAACCCCGAAGTTACAAAATCGAGATATCATTGCAAAGTTCGGAACTTTTAATGGATGGGTTCCGTGAATCACCCTGTATAGTGGTGCCTACGCCTCCAAATTAATAAGAAATGTAAAATAATATTTTGCGCAATAATGTGAGCAGCGCTGTAGCTTGTTGTATGTTAATCTATTAGATATTATTATCCTTCGATCGATTTCTATGATTATTTATTGAGGCGTCGTTGACAGATGCACAAGTTAAAATGAAGACGTGTTTCTAAAGCAGAAAAATTAAAATTTGGGAACACAAACTATCACTTTTGCCCACTGTCTTATACCCAAAGGTCAGAGATATCGTTCATTATATCAGATTTGTACTTTAGATTTGTACTTTATATAAGGCTGTACATTAAAAACTGCACCTCTACGCCTTAATCCTATGATATTTCGCAGAACGAAAGCTACACTAAGTGTATTTATTAAAAATGGTCGACTCAGGATAAAGAAAATGTTCGTAAAAAGAAATCAATGTATCTGGTAATAACAGGTTGGATGATATAATAGAAAGCAAGATAGCAAAACATATCTGGGGAAGCGCTGAAGGAAATTCATACCAAACATGAAGAATGGCATGAGTTGTTACTGTTGAACGATTTTGTTACTACCAAAAAGACGAATGACGAAAGCATGAATGAATATTAGCTAAAAGGAATTATTTGTACCGTAAAGTTAACAACGAACAGTTTCAAGCAGGATTTGTGGTATTGAGACTGCCAAGTGAGTGCGAATATTTACCAAGGAATTTAGAAGCGGCACAACGTCAAGTGCAAACGAAAATTAAAGTAACTAAAAAAAGATAGAAGAATAAAAGGCAGACGAGAAAAACCGCACTGAAACAAAGGCATGTGTAGTTAGGGATGGTCATTCCAAATATATTTAAAATACAAAATATAAATACATTCATTTCATGTATTTAAAATACACTACTGTAAATTGTAAGATGTTTAAGTAGACTATTATCGGTTGTTTTACTTTATACTACTTTAAATAAAATACAGTTAATACTAAATAGAAAAAAAAAAACAGGAGACTATTGTATTCTATTCCATCTATATCTTTATTGACTTTTTCATTTTCTTGTACACTCTTGCGTCAGGTGTACTTGTAATACGTTTATTAAGATCAGAAGTAGCAATTAAACTGCTTGCACATTTTTATATCCAAGAGAAAAAAAAGTTACGGTAACTGCGTTGTATCAAGATTGGTGTGGGAATGTATTCGAGAACTGAATAGCCTGACAGACCGCAATAAAGTCACTTTGCTGTGGGTTTATGATCATTCAGCATTCGAAGAAGCCGATGAGTTAGCAAAAAAAGGGATCGTCCGCTTCATATATAGGCCCAGAACTTGTTCTAGGAGTGTCTATAAGAAGACAGCGCGAGAACGAGTAACGAGTTTGGTCAAACAGAAATACAAGGAACACTGGAACAATACGACCAGGCAAATTCATCGTAAGAAAGACCTATATTAAGGAATCATCAAAAAAGAAGGTCGAAGAATTACTGCAGCTCAGTAGGAATCACCTTCGCACCGTAACAGGTCTTCTAATAGGACACTATACAGGGATAGGACACCTACAGAAACGTGGGATCCGATACCAACTGCAGACTGTGTAGTGAGAGAACAGAAAAGGCTTACCACATTCTGTGTGAATGCGAGGTTCTGGACGCAAGAAAGCAGGCAATTTTTGGCAAGCCAAAAATGAATCCAGAGGATTGCTTCGATCTCCAGCCAGAGACCTACACAGATTAGTGCAAAGTGCTAATTGAATGGTAAAGGAAAAGAGCGATTAAATACGAAAGGTCCAAATGGTGGTAGTGTTTCCACAGACTCCATGTCAGAGAGCTCCCACAACAACAACAACAAAAGCTACGTACTATGATAATGGCATGACGCCTATATGATTTTAACTAATTAATTTATGTAGGTATTTCTAATATATATATATATATATATAATACACAAATATATTTCAAATGCTAAATACCAAATAGAAGAAAAAAGAAAAAATGTTTCAAAATTAAAAATGTATTAAATACAATTGAGAGTATACATCCATTCAGGTCATAAAACCACATGGAAACTTGTGATGCTATCCATGTGAATTTGGCCATATTGGCTGAAATTGTCAAGCGCTAACTGAACAGAGTAACGAACAGCCTATAGCATTTTCCGATGCCGATTGAGCATCAAATCAAGTAGATCGGAAAATCATTAGTGAGTACGTGTTTATATTTTCGAATTGAAGCTAGGTAAAACATGCAAAATTAAAAACGAGGTAGTAAAAGATATGATTTTCAATGCTTTCTTATTTATATCCTTAAGTGTCAAGCGTTCTAAAAACGCGGTTTGCCAGGTGGTGTATTCAGTATTATTGGTTATGCAAGAAAAAGATGGATTTATAAAATTTCCAGAACTATCTAGAATTTAAAAAACAAACTCCCAAAACCATTTATAACTTATGAAATAGGAGATCTTATAAGCTTTGTTCATTCGAATAAATAAATTATAAATTATGCTTGTTTGATGTTCTGAAAGAGTGAATTTTGTGATTGCAAAATGAATGACAACTATTTTTTTTTCGTTTTGTGTTTGTAAATAATGCCTTTCCTTATCTACTTAGTCAAAGAACATGGATTAATTTATAGTGTTAATAAATAAAGTGAAGAATAACAAATCTCTGCACTTATACACAGCTTTTAGTCGTACAAGTGTTTCCTCATTTAGTGTTAGTATTTCGGAACTACTGAAGAATCCATTAGTGAATAGAAATGTTTAAATAATTGCTTCTAATCAAAACAACAGCAATGTCTATCGGATATAGGAAATCTAAAACAGCTCTTTCGGATGGTCGGAAATACTTCATCCTTTAATCATAGTATATTTTTTCTCGGAATCTTCATACTGCCACGCACTATTCCGTTATTATAACTCCAACATAAGCAAACCCCAGTCAGAATTCCGTAAACGAACAGCCTAGATTCGGCCGTAGAGATGTTTTTGTGGCCTGAATTTACAAAATTAGCGTTTTAAGTCGGCTTCCTCTCCAAAACTAACCGATAAATAAGATCAATCGTAATCGAGGCAGTCATCCTTCGGGATGGATGAATATGGTGTTTATAATTCCGCGTCGGGTTATTGTGGGTACGCTTTCAAGTTTCGCTTAAAGCGTCCTGCGTAAATCTGTCGATGCGTTTATTAAAAATGTTTATACGCGCCACGGGGTAGAAAAACGTGTTCGATATTAACACTTTTGCAACTATTACTGACATATTTATATGACAATGGTCGCGACGAGGATAGAATCGGAATGGTGAGACGTGAGGCGACGTACAGGAGACGACCTAGTAGCAATATACCGGAACATATTGAACGCCGGCCGTAACCAGCAGAGAGTTCCCTTTGTATACGTGTCATGATTCCGATATCAAATAAACACCGGGTCGAATAAGATTGTCCAGATTATGATTATTTTTAGATATCTATCGTAGCGATCGTCGAGGCCCCCCAAAAAAAATAATGGTCGGGTAAATATGGCGGTTAGATGGGGCGGCGTTTCCAACTGCGTATCTGTTTTTTTTTTATCTTCCGAAATTCGTTTGACGCTAGTGTGTATGCGTACTTTCGCCTATTTTTTTACCCGTTGGGAGAAACGCGCCCGCTGTGTTTTCTTGCATATAGTACAGCGGTTCTTCTAAAAGTGATCTTGGAAGCAATTCGGAAGCCAACCAGCTCCTATAAAGATCCATGTAATAGGGGTATCCTTTTAACATGAAAACAAACATTCTCATGCATATAAATAAAAATATACAAGAAAGTGTAGATATATTTAATATAAATACTTGTAGACTATACTCGATTCACGATATGAAATACTTAAAGCAAAATTACAAATGCCGAGAAAACTGTCTGCGCATACGAAATTTATGCTGAATGAAATAAAATATTACAGATCGCTATAGTTATTATAATGTTAGTTGTCAAATTTCTTATTTGCTTTTGGTTGTTGCTCGTTATATCGTTACTTTGTTTATTTATTGTTTATTTATTTAATAGGGCATTCTTGTTAGAACTCGATTAATATGACACTTACTAGCGATGGGCGATTCGAACCTTTTTACTGATTTGAATCCGAATGACTCCTAATTAAAGATGTGTAGAACATCATTAGCGGCGGCGGCCGGTGCATACGTCACTGGAAGGGCACCTACAATGATCGAAGTTCTTCGTATAATTTCGTGGTATCGTATATACACGATAGCATACGAAAATATTCGATTGTTGTGGGTGCCCTTCCGGTGACGTATGCACCGGCCGCCGCTGATCATTAGTATATAAAACATGTAATTTCTAATATAATTTGTTTCAAAGCACATAAATCGTAGCTCTCTAAAATATGTTTTAGGCTTTGTCAACAGTAAACCGGCCAGCTGATGCACCAGCGGCAAGGAACATCCCAACAAGAACGGCCACAACACGTCGGTAACTTTGATCTCCGGGGCGACAAAATCGTGACCTTCTGTCCGCCTACTCATTGTTGTTGGCTAGAGCCAACTAAAAAAAAAAATGCGATTGCGCGCGCACATTCAAAATTTGCTAGCTGTCAGGTTAACATATTTCTTTATCGCAGGTGTTATTCATTGTTATGTGCGGTTTATGGGTTATAAAAATCTCCAAAACTAACAAATGATTGATTATTTTGGTTTCCTTTTAGCTAGAACGAACTCAGAAAAGGTGGTGATTCCGCGCAGTTAAAATTTGCTAACTGTCCGTTTTTCGTTTACATGTTCCTTGCCAGTAGGTTTGCTTTATCGCTCTTATGCGGTAAGGCGCACCGCACTTTTTTCTCATCTCAGAGTTAGTGCTAATGTAAAATATGTATAATATCTTTTAATTTTGCTTAAAAACACATTTACGTGTATTTTTATGGCTGTTTTAATTGTTACTGACGAAAAATCATCATCAAAGAGATAATAGATTAAGATGGCATAAGGCTGAGTTGCATTATCAAAACGTCACTTTGTTTAAGGTACCAATCCACATTTGCTAATTGTTACATTGGCGTATTTTTTAAGTATGATTTTTTTAAGTAAGATTGTCTAATTATAAAGCTAATTTTCTCTTGCTTCAAACAAATGATACCACCAATTTACAAGAACATGAAAATACATTTTGTATTGAAGCTCTAAACAATTATTTTTCCTTACCAAGCAATGACTGCATTTAGTTTAAAACAGCCTATAACATATATATTCATATTTCAACTCAGTGCCAAATATACAAAGATATGAAGACAATCATAGGGGCTAAAAATAGATAAAAAAATATTCTCCCAGCAGTTTTTGCCTTTTTACAGATTACAAAAGCCAAGTATTTATCATTATATATGGCTGAACTACAAAATAAAATTTTCGGTTTACGATAGAAATGCCAATACGAGATTTCTTATACCATTCGAGTGGTAACTAAGGTTATCAAACTTCAAAACCCGATACGCTGGGATATATCTTAAATGTAAATATATTTGGAAGAATAATTGACTGAGAATTTAAGATGGAAATTGCATTATTATCGTGAAGATATTTGCTAAGTTGTCGATCTGAAACTACAATATTTGTTTATAAAGAATAGCAATATTATTATTAAATTCTCGTTTTCTTCAATTTTCTTCCACTTATTAAGTACATATACGAATTTTCCATATAATGCATCAGGTTGACTAGTAGCACTGACGAGCCATGGTAAGGTGAAACATATGTATGCTAATATGAACCGAGTGTTACTCATAATTTAATGTGACCTAATAATAAATGTATTTACTAACAAATAATTTATTACAAGACCTTATTTAGCCTGACCCACTAATTATTATGGTAAATATACACCACAAGCGCTTTTCAGCAAAGCACCGTTATTAAATTTTACGAAAACTGGGAAATTTCTTTAAGAATCCCTTTTGTTCAGAGGCAAATTGCACTAATGTAATGGATCATGCACCGTTACCATTCCATTAAGGCAAAAAAAAAAAAATGCTAACGGCTCTATGGAACTGCATTTGTTAAAACGTTAAACTTTTGGAACCTACTAAAAACTATCTAAAAAAAAGATATTAATACGCAAATATTCATTCCTTCACATATCAAGCATATATACGAATTTCCTTATACATTCGGTAAACCAGTAGCACTGATGGCCGATTGTTACACATTATGTATATTATTGAAAACATTTTGAAAAGTAATTTTAAGGATAATAAGGAAATTATGGCAAATTTTAGTTTACATCAAAGATACATTTTTGTTGTAGGAAAAAAAAATGTCAGCAGGCATTCTTAGTGATAACTCGAAACAAAAATTATGTTTCGTAAAACTATATGTAGCATATTATCAACTAGAGTAATTCAATTAATCTAAGATATATTATTTATCGTTCACTTTAGCGTATTTAGACTGTCCCATTTAAAAAAATATCAGTTTAACAAGTATTTAGCAAACACTGAAAATCAATTGTTTTTCTACTCACTGTGCGTTAACGGACATGAAAAACACCACTACTTTGCCAATAGGGGAATAGAAATAGACTACTTAGCTTCGATCAACCTGTATAATAATAGCATGTGACTATGTTCAGCTTCCGAGTTTCTTATTCGGCAGTGAGTATGCAATAGTTTTTGTAAATTAAATGTAGTGGGTAGCAATTTGGTCCTTATGGGTAAACACTGTCCATTTTGTTTTTTCCACTTAATAACTAAGTGGTATTTTATTAAACTTATGAAAATATGCTCACCAGAGTTATCTTATTAATAGTTTTTATAAGGCAGCAACTAGAAAAGGGGATAAAATGTTTTTCTTTCAACTGTGGAACTTCTTGTTGGTAAGAAATTATTCAAGACGGTGTATAATGTAGTATCTAATCTATCTAATCCATACTTATAAAGAATTTGTTTTGATTTGTTTATGCCATTTTGAGGAATAGAAACATTCGAATTGGTAAATTAACTCTCTGTTGTTGTTTATTATCATAGTTGTTTTACAATTCCATAGTTTGAAAACATAGTCCCTATCAGGACTCCCCTGATGACGGCAGTAGGGAGAGTGTCGAAACGTTTTAAACAATCCAACTGACGATGGGAACAGCCCATATCCTACTAATCCATCGTTGAAACATCGTATGTATGTGCTACTATTAGACGAATAAGACACTGACCATAATTTTAGCACTCATTACAAAATTAGAGCTTGATTTTATACTTTGGGCGTTGATCAAGAAGTGTTAACCCTTTATTTAAATTTAATTAAATTTCGTGCCATTCTCTATTCCGATTTTCATTATCTTAAAGAAAGAAAATAAATAAAGCACTGCAGTGCTAGCACTTCTAATTACATGTATATGTTCAAAAAATAGTTTTGTTGAACTCCTTACTACTTTATCTTATCTTTACCTTAGAACATGAATGGCTTAATAATGGTTAGAGGTAATGGCGTAGCGCGAAAATACAGTAGGTATTGTTAATTTTGGTTTCAACGTCAATTTGTTTACCCAAATATAATTTGGGTTTATTTAATAATCTAGTCATCACTGAAATTTAGTTCTTCATCTTTGTAGACTGATCAATTATATTTATATTGTCGCATTGTTGATTTTGGTATAAAGTCGATTTGTTAATCCTATAGTAATCATGGTTTGCATTTGTGTAATTATACATTCATAAGTGAAATATAGCTTTTTAATATTTCTTGGAGGAACAGCTATATTTTTGCACACTCTTCTTAGTAGTGATTATATAACAGCCTCTCCACCACTCCGAATATTCTTTATTTTTTAATAGATATTGAGCGAAACTGTAAAAAATGTCCCCAAACGTACATTTCGCAATAGTATTACAATCTCTAAATTGCTTCGAATTAACCTAATTTACGCCAATGCTCTATTAAACGTAATTACTACATAAACTTGAGAGACACGCAACTTATTTCTTTTCCACTTTTCGATTTGTTCGCGATCAAAATTTAGCCACCGCAGCTACCATAATCCGTGCGGTAATTTACGGTCGGGCCAGTTTAAGCCATTAGGAAACGGGCCCGCCGATTATCGCAATGGGCGAGGATTCCTGATTGGATTCCATTTGCTCGCCGGTCGGATCGCAAATGCGTCCCGATGGTGTCGTGCGGACAATACAGCCGGCCGCGCCTGACTCTCCGAATGGCGGACAGCTCACTAAATCGCGCAAGTTTGCGGTCGTATGACAGACGGCGAAATTACCAGCTGTTGCGTGGCGCAAGTAGGTATGATTCCGCGTGAATTCAGATACGTAATTGGCGTTTTACACTTACCGATTTTCGAAGCGGTTATATGCTCCTCGCAAACTGGTTAGATTCCTGAAACAAAACATTACCATTATCGATTTGGGTTACTAATCTAACACGATTATTGCTAACCTAATGATATGAAATTGAACAAAAATAAGTAGTAGGGCTATGGGGCTTCTATATCACTTTCAAGGTCGTTCGTCCACCAGGTCCCCTCCAACTGCACATCCGCGACTTCCAACCCGCGAATTATTTTAATTCGCGGACTCCAGACCGCTTTCACCTCTGGATCCCATTTTAATTCGCGAGCTTTAATTTAATTTACACTTTTTGATTGTAATAAAGCTTCACCTGCGACGATGATGTCCAATACATGTGGAGAGCTTTTCTTTGAGGGGCGAGGGGTATCATAATATGTAACCCGCGAATTATTTTAATTCGCGATAAAGCTTCACCTACGGTGATGACGCCCACTGTAGTCGTATACATGTGGAGAGCTTTTCTTTGGAGGGCGAGGGGTATCACGATATGTAACCCGCGAATTATTTTAATTCGCGATAAAGCTTCACCTACGATGATGACGTCCACTGTAACGGTAGATGTGGAGAGCTTTTCTTTGAGAGGTGAGGGATATCACAATATGCAACCCGCGAATTATTTTAAGGCATGGTCGGACCGCGAACCATTTTGATTCGCTGTTTAATTCGCGGACTCCAGACCGCTTTCACATCTACATCCTAATTTAATTCGCAGTTTTTGATTGCAATAAACCTGTGATATACATGTGGAGAGCTTTGACTTAGGGGGTAAGGGGTATCACGATCTCTGGTGCGCGAATTATTTTTATTCACAGTTTAATTAGCGGTTTTGATCGCAATAAAGCTTAACCCACGGTGCTGACGTTCACTACATGTGGAGAGCTTTTATTTGGGAGGTGAAGGGGGATATCACGATTTCTAATCCGCGAATTATTTTAATTCACGATTGAATTCTGACGGAGTTCGTTTAACTTTCACCTTATTTCGAAGTGAATTCTGTCCGCAATTACTTTTTGTCTTTTTCTTTCAAAGAATTTTAGGAATTCTAATTGATTCTAATACAACGACTTTCTCATCGTGAATATGTGGAGTACGCATTCTTTCAAAAATTTACAGCAGAAATTTTGCATAAAGATACCGTTGTTGTACTAAACACGGTATATGACCTCGCATTGTCTAAATATTTTTAATTCATGAAACAGGTACTGTGACGTTATTGTTATTCTTTAGCTTCCATTCTGTATTAATTAACAACTCAACACATATGTGTACCTACCTGTGACGTAGTTTTTTCACATTTTTCGAAGTAAATTTCTTTCAAAAAATGTTAAAAATTTTCCCTCATTAAGAAACTGCGCGATTTCTAATCCGCGAATTATTTTAAAGCACGATTGAATTCTAATGTTATTCGTTTAACTTTCACCTTCTTTCGATGTGAATTCTGCCCACAATTACTTTTGTCTTTTTCTTTCAAAGAATTTAGGAATTCTAATTGATTCTAATACAATGACTTTCTCATCATGACCATGTGGAGTACACATTCTTTCAAAAACTTAGTTTAATGATTCTGACTAATTATAGGTGCTTTCTTTTGGCTGCATAACCTGTAATTCTTGGAATTAAATAACGGAATATAAAACGTACTTCGTCTTCAGTTATGCCCTCATTCTCTACTTATTGAGAGAGTATACTGCAGTGTAGTAGTACATCTGTGAGTTATCTTTTTTGTGAATGTGTGACTGTTTTTCTCATTACTCAAGAATGGCGTGTGAGTTAGCAACAAAGATGGTAGCAACCATGGGACGTGTTAAAAGCACCGTTCGAAGAGGTGATGATGTAACTTCGTTCATCAACAGTTGTTCGAAAAGCATTCGAACCTTAAATTTAGCACTAAAAAAGACTGATAGTATTGGGAAAAAAGTAAGTATACAATTTTTATTACTTTGTTATTACAATTTACTCTTATTTCGTTATTATATAGGCAAATTTAACTTCTGCTATCGGGAAACTGATGGGGTACCGTACTTACCTCAAAACATTGATGGTACAAGGAGGCGGAAAGGTGACAAAAAGTGACCGTATTCGATGGCATGATGTAAAGTCTGCATTCCAAAATCGTATCCGAACGGGCTGCATTACTAATTTACGTCATATCGATCCAATAACGTTTTTAGACGATTCAAAAGGAATGTTCGTGAGACGTATTAAGAATGAGCTCAAGAAAGAGCCGTTTTTAAAAGTTAATACGACATTTAGCGGGAAATTTAAACTCGGGGACGTGGAAGAATTTAAATATTTTAACACGAAAAATGAAATTATTAATGCAGACACCGATTTGGATACGTGGTATGTTGAATACATCGAAAACGTAATTTTACGTGATCTCGAAGAATTTCAAGTAAGTTACACACACAATATATAATAGTAGTAGTAAATGCTAAGTAAAATCTCTTTATCTTAGGAAAGGGATAGCGGGTGGACGTTGTTAGCAGTAGTGGATCTGGCGGTGAATATTAATAAATATACACCACAACGAGTCGGGTCCTATTTACCTTTACCACCAGCAATTCAACGTAAGAAAGCCTGCGTTAACGTCAGGAATATGTATGACGATGCATGTTTTGCATGGGCCATTGTGTCAGCTCTATACCCCACCCAAACCAATGTCGATCGAACCAGCAGCTACCCCTACTACATGGAAGTGTTGAATCTTGAAGGTATCAGCTTCCCCATCCAACGCTCTGACATTAAGAAATTCGAGAAGCTGAACAACATAAGTATTAATGTGTATGTGCTAGATAAGAAATTGAGATGTTCACCGAACCGCCTTACCAAAAATGTCGTTGAGAGGCATGTGAATCTGCTTTTAGTACAAGACCCAAACGACCACACTAAGTGCCACTACGTGTGGATAAAAAATTTAAGCAGATTGGTGACAAAACAGTTAACCATGCATAAAAGTAAGAAGTTTTTCTGTGATCGGTGTTTACACTATTTTTATTCTGAAAATAAACTGAAAAAACATGGTATAGAGTGCTGTAAAGTGAATGACTATAAAGTTTCATTTCCGGATGAAAAAGTTATTAAATTCAAAAACTTTAAAAACAAATTGACGGCCCCTTTCGCAATATACGCGGACTTTGAGTGTCTACTGTGTCCCAATAACGACCACAGACGTACTCACAAACATGTGCCATATAGTACGGGTTATTATTTTAGGTGTTCTTATGACAATGAACTTTCTTATTATCGTAGTTTTAGAGACGTTAATTGTGTGCAGTGGTTTGTGCAAGAACTACAGCAACTCGCGGAAGACGTTGAAACTGTACATTGGTGCGCTGTTCCTATGGACAAATTAAGTGATGAACAATATTCCCTGTATTATAGAGCTACAAAGTGTCATATCTGTGATCGTCCTCTCGGACAAGATAGAGTGCGCGGTCACTGCCATTTAACGGGGAAGTTTCGTGGACCGGCACACGCCCAGTGTAATTTAGAGTTCCAAATAACGAAAAACATTCCCATTATTTTTCATAATCTCTCCGGCTATGACGGGCATTTGTTAGTGGAGGAATTGGCGAGAACAGGTAATCTGCAAGTACTTCCCAACAACACTGAGCAATATATTTCTATGACGTATTCTTTCGAAAAATAGCGAGGTAAAATTTAAATTCATAGACTCTTTTCGATTCATGGCTTCCTCGTTGGATAAATTAGCGTCTTATTTGGAGGAATATCCTATACTAGAGAGCCAATTTAATAGAGACGTTAATTTATTGAAACGAAAAGGCGTGTTTCCATATTGTTATGTAAGTTGTTGGGAAAAATTGCAAGATACCCATCTACCACCGATTGAGGCTTTTTATAGCGATCTAACAAATACTTCTATTACCGAAAGGGATTATATGCACGCGCAAAGGGTTTGGCAAGAATTCCAGTGCCTGAATTTAGGGGAATATTCCGACCTGTATCTGAAAACTGACGTTCTATTGCTAGCCGATGTTTTCGAAAATTTTAGGAAAAATTGCATGCATAATTACGGTTTGGACGCCGCACATTATTATACGGCCCCCGGATTAGCATGGGACGTTATGTTGAAGACAACAGGTGTGGAATTAGATACACTTCAGGATGTAGACATGTTGTTGTTTATTGAAAAGGGCATACGAGGCGGCATGACACAATGTTCAGCTAGGTATGCTAAAGCCAATAATCAATACATGTCTGACCATGATCCGACAGCTCAGAATATATTTTTAATGTATTATGACATTAATGCAATGTATTCCTGGGCAATGTCACAATACCTCCCGTACGGAGGATTGAAATGGGTTGATGATTGTGAAAACGTCAATTTTAATATACCTGACGATAACACAATCGGATACATCCTGGAAGTGGATTTGGAATACCCCGAAAATATCCATGACCGTCAGAGCGACTTGCCTATGGCTCCTGAGAAAGGAAAACCTCTGGGCAATAGGCAGGAAAAGATGTTAGCGACGTTGCGAAAGAAAGAAAACTATGTTCTTCATTATCGCAACCTGAAGCAATATCTATCTGAGGGCATTGTCTTATCAAAAATTCATAGAGTCTTGAAGTTTAACCAATCAAATTGGTTAAATTCATACATCGAATTAAATACAATTCTGAGACAAAACGCTAAAAACGATTTTGAAAAGAATTTATTTAAATTGATGAATAATGCAGTTTTTGGAAAGACAATGGAGAATGTGCGGTTGCGACGTGATATAAAAGTAGTGGGAAAATGGGAGGGTAGATATGGCGCGGAGGCACTAATTAGCAAACCTAATTTTAAGACTAGAACTATATTTAATGAAAATTTAGTGGCTATTGAATTGAATAGGACGGAAGTGGTGTTCGATAAACCGATTTATGTGGGTATGTGCGTACTTGACATTTCAAAAACAATATTGTACGAATTTCATTACAGCCACATGAAAAACGTTTATGGTGATAAGTGTAAGTTGTGCTACACGGACACAGACTCTCTCATATACGCGATAGAGACGGCAGATGTTTATAAGGACATGAAACGAACATTAATCGTTTTGACACCAGTGATTACTCCTCAGACAATGTATATAATATTCCGCGTGTAAATAAAAAAAGTACCTGGATTAATGAAGGATGAAGGTGCCGGTAAATTACTGTTGGAATTTGTGGGCCTGCGTGCAAAAATGTATGCTTGTAAATACCAAGACTCCAACATTATAAAGAAGGCCAAGGGAGTACAGGGAGTGTTCTCAAACAACAAATAATGTTTGAAGATTATGTGAAGTGTTTATTGCAAGATAATGAAATGCAACATAATCAGCGTAGTATACGATCATTTAACCATACCTTGTATACAACCAATCAAACAAAGATCACTCTCAGCCCCTACGACGACAAGCGTTTTCGAGTGCCTGGATTTACCGACACCCTACCTTGGGGACATTATTCCGTACCGCAATAGGAAAGTACCCCCCACTACCATGACTACTGCTTTTCAACATGAATTGGCAACAAACAATTAGTTTAAGACAAGTAAGTGTTTAGTGCAGACGTGCAACATAAAATGGAATTAAGTAATATATGAAATTTTGAACTAAGAATAATATATTAATATTTATTTTCTTCCTAGATACATACAACGAATTTATCGATAAGGCATTAAACATGCAAGAAAAATCAATCGCTGCAGAGAAACAGCTAGTCGGACAGTCAACCTATCTGCTCAACAGAAGCGGTTCCAAGTGGATTATTGTGGGTCTTAGTCCAGCTGCAGGGTTCGTGCCAATCATCCAGATAAGATCGTGCACATCCTGCATATTCTTCACAATCGAAGAATGGAGTGAATTTTGCCAGAAAGAAGGATATACCCCTAATCATAAAATTGAAGCTAGCATGTATAGGGACATTAGTGTTATAAGACTAAAGAGCCGACATCATGATATTGTTTTATCAGCCGAAACATATAATAATCTTTTTAATTTACAACAATTAATTAATAAAAAAATTAATTTGTTGGTAAATGTTGATTTTGTAACATTTTATAAATCAGTATTAAATTCATGTATAAAATTAGAAGGTGATTTGTACACTAATATCTTAGCTTTATTATCCGCATACACTAATTCTTATAATGCGTTGTACTTGTTGGAAGCATTGCACATATGTTTCAACACTATCTCTTATGATTTTGAAGTGATGAAGATCGGTGAAAATTAAAAAATTATTATGCTCAAATATATATGTGTGTTTTATTTCAAAAAAGAAATTATAATAAATTTGTCAACATGATTACAATATATTATTTTTATCAATCCAACTGTTGTGTGAATTGTCAAATCCAAGCCACTTAACATAACATTTGTTTCCTTTTGTTCGCAACACCTTTTCAACGAGATAAACGTCTTCATGTTTTGTCTTCTGCAATTCTGGTTCGTAAAAACATCCTAGAATTGCTCTTCCTTTCATATCCTCCAATAGATATGTAGCTGGGTTAGTTACTTGCACTTTGGCTATTTTAAAAAGTTCACTACTCCAATTAGCCATATACCCCTTCTGAAATACTCCCTTATACTTGCTGATTCGAACAGTATCACCAAGTTTAAATTTATTTCTCCCTTTGACTTTAATATTGCTGTAAACGGTAGATAGAAGATATTGTTCATTCTTTCTTGTGACATCACACGGGTTCATTTTAATCGTTCTATGTTTTGTTTCGTTATATTTGCTAGCTACTTCCTGTAAAATATCAATCCATTTGTAGGACCCCCTCAAATGAATGCCTTGTATAGTTTGTTTTGATTGTGCGAATCACCCTTTCAGCTATTGACGCTTTCTTAGTACTATACGAAGAATAGTGATTTATCCCATATCTTTTCATTAATTCTCAAACTCCCGATTGTAGAAATTCCTTGCCTGCATCTGTTTGCAAATTTTGTGGGGAACGCCCATACTGCAAAAATATGACATTGCCCCCATTGACTTCACTAGCGCTTTTTGTTTTCAATCCATATAACCATAAAAACTTTGAAAAACAGTCAATTACGATTAAAACGTATTTGTAGCGGTTATTCTCCCGTTTATAAGGTAAGAACTCCATTAAATCCGCCTGCCATAAATCGTCTAAACCTTTAATTATTACACGTCGCCTTAGAAAGTTTCGTCTAGATGGTCGGTGTAGTTCATTCACAACGTCCTCTTTACTCATATTATATGACTACTGTGTGTTTTTGAAATAGTCTAACACCTTTTTAGGTTAATAGTTTTTTGTGTGTCCAGCTCCACTGTTAAACTATTTATGCGAGATTCCAAGTCAGATATTTTAGACTCTATTCTTTTAACTACGTCTTCCATTTCAAAACCTATTTGTTTTCGAGCGTCAGTTAATCTTTTATTGTTGTGTTGCATTATTTTGGATATATAACGTACATTTACACAATCCTCACCATCAACAGGATCAGCCACATATCTGATACGTTTCCCGTTTGCATTAACGTCTCCTTCAGACGTCAGGAAGAATTCCGGACGGTAACGTTTGAAGCTCGAATTTGTTTTATTAGAGTTAAGAAAACGTCCAAACTTATCGATACTCATTCTGAAAATGATTTGTGTTTGTTGTCAACATTGTTTTTATTGTACAACACCTGCCTCTCTCAATTCTTCTATTATAGACATGATTTCGTTATTGTGGCTAGTATTTCCTGCTTGCTGGAATGCTTTTAGAAGTCGAAGACGATCAACTAATTCGTTGATATTCCAATATACATATTGATAAGGCGCCTCCGATACGATCATATGACCTTTACCAGAAGCTCGTTCTAGCAGCGGTTTGATTATATTATATATTTTAGCTTTTGTTTCCCTTCAGCTGATGTTCGGGATTGAAATCGCGATATAACACATAGGTACGTTGTAAGATATCGCGATATAAATTTTCATCCTCCGGAGTGTAAGTAGCGGCTTTCTCTTGAAACAGCAATTCATACAAACCCTCTGTACCTTTATACACTTTATCGCTGATTATCATATCATTCCCAGAAAAAATAATAACACTGTTACCAATTTTAAACGAGCTAGTGTGAGGATCTATTATTGGTCCAAAAGTGGTGTCTAACGCTTTGGTGCTCGTATCGCTGAGGAGTCTTAGTATATAACTTTTAGGTGGAATTGTTCTAATATTGGCGATGTGGTGTTAGCATTGTTTGTGGGGAAGGAGATGATTGAGTTTGTGTTGGTATTTCCAGTAAAGGTTCTTTATTATTAATTAGGGGCCCCTTGAGAGATCGAACTTCTTCTTTAAGCGTTGAACCCAATTCTTTCAACGGTTCAGAAATTGGTTTGAACGTTTTCTGTAACAATTCATCAGTGTCCGCTCGACCTTGTTTTAGTTGCATATGTTTTTTTCGTATTGCTCTACTAGCTTTTAGAATTTTCAATTTCAGCTCCCGTGTTTCCGGACTTGCTTCCATGTTTATTCGCTCAATTGTGATGAACGGTTACCTGTTGTAATAGAACAGCTACCCCGTTGTAATGCAACGGTTACCCCGTTGTAATGCAACAGCTACCCCGTTGTAATGCAACAGCTACCCCGTTGTAAATGCAACAGCCACCTGTTGAAATGTAACAGCTACCTATTGTAATTAAACAGCTATACCCCGTTGTAAATGCAACGGCCACCTGTTGAAATGGAACAGATAGCTGTTGTAATAGAACAGGTACTCCGTTGTATTGGAAAATCAGTCTGTTACTAAACGGTTTCAACGGATATTAAATCTTTTATTAATAACAGAACATTTACTCTTACATGAAAATAACAATATCAATATCTGTTTGATTTTCTTTTTAACCTTACTCGACATAGTTAAGAATGTGAATGAGCTGTGTTGCTTTGTTTAGAAGTATATATGCCAATCAAAGTCTTTTTTTAACGACCTTTATCAATATCTCTATCCTTATCAATCACCAGAAATCCATACTTATCCTTCCAACATTCAGCCACATATTTTTTTGAATTGATGAAGGTCATGTCAGCATCGACATGGTCATCATATACATGTTTCAAATTCAGATCATCTTGTTTTAAAAACAATTAAAAATTGCAGTTATCGCGGACTAGTTGTTTTGGGATTCTAGAATATGTTTGACACAAATAAAAGCTGTTTACAGCTTTATGTCTACCCATGCAAAAGTAAGTCTAATCTTATCTTGGCTATCACACACTACATCGTCGAACACAAAAACTGAATTCTCTCCTGCGTCCATAGGATCTACAACTTCTTCATTCTCATTATATGCGTAATATTGTACCTGCATGACTTCATAACCTTCTCAAGGAATTGATACTTCGGCTGATATAAAGATTTGGAGTACACATACAAATTATCAAACCTGAGCCCGTTTCTCATCAATTAATAACGTAAGCATAATATTTCGTCTTCCCACAGTTTGAAGGACCACAAATTATACAACGTAGCGTATTAGGTAGGCAAACCTCCATGGTCTCTGCGGACATTCATCATCTATATCCAAGTTTAACACTTTTAGACGTTCCTTTTGTTGAACTAGTCGCATTGTAAATGAGATTTCAACCAAAAGATCATCTGTATAAATATAAATCAGTTTATGCAACAAGTTCATTTAAATGTCGCACCTTAAAGAGGGAGGAGGTTTTGTCAATAACCTTATAAATAAGCTACCTATAGAGTTGCACCTACCAGGATATCAATATTGCGGCCCTGGCACAAAATTAAGGAAAAGGTTGACACGTGGAGATTCTGGTATTAATCAGTTGGACGTGGCGTGCAAAGATCACGACATTGCATACTCGCAAAGCAAAGAGTTGAGTAGCAGACACGAGGCTGACAAAGTTCTTCAAGAGAAAGCCTGGTCAAGAGTTAAAGCGAGTGGACGCTAGTTGGGTGAAAAAGCAGCTGCATGGACTGTTACCATATTATGAAGGTTAAACGAAAGTTGGGGATGGGGTTAGAACAGAAACCGTTTTGGGAAACTGTGTTTAAAAGGTTAAAAATGAAATGAAACGACATAAAGTTATTGATTTGAAAGAAGGGGCAAAAGTATCTCTCAAAGCTGCTAGAGCAGTATTAAAGAAGCAGGTGGACGCAAACGTATACGCCACTCCGCGAATCATACCAATTCCCAAGAGTGGTGGATTGTTACCATTAATACCGTTGTTTGCGGGTCTCAGCGCGCTCGGTAGTCTAGCAGGCGTGCTGCTGGATTGCCAACGCTGCTAACACGGCTAGAAATGCCACAACAGCAAGCTAGTAGAGGCGCAAAAAACATAACAAAACAATGGAAGCCATCGCATTAGGGAAAAAAAGGTGATGGTCTATATATGAAACCGTACAAAAAGGGAATGGGTTTATTCATAAAACCGTCAAAAACTATTAAGACGACTACCGCGAAGAGCTTTAACTAACGTGGACATTCTAAAATTGCTTTAAATATACCTCATTTTCGAGGAGTGTTCATGAGAGATCGTTTACCCAATTTCCTCAATAAAGTTGAATGTGCGGTAGTCAATTTAGATTCTTCAGAAGGCCCCGGAACACATTGGGTTGCTTATTATAAGAAAGAAAATTTAGTGTACTATTTTGATTCGTTTGGTAATCTGAAACCGCCTTCGGAATTATTAGATATTTCAATATAAGGGAGAAAAAATAATTTAAATATAATAATGACAAATTTCAGATTTTTAATCAAGTTAATTGTGGTATTTATGTCTAGAATTTCTAATAAATAACTCGTAAGCAAACATTGTAGTTTAGTCATGTCATATACATTCACATTAAAAGGAACGAGCCATGTGCTCTCTGCTAAACTTACTATCCACCAATTGAAATGAACTCTAAATACGACTATGCTATCGGACTCATAAGCTTACATACATACAATACGATTCCGAATATAACCGAAAAGAACAACACATTTACTATGATAATAAGTGTTAAAAAATCCCCGTAGGATCATAATGAAATAATGATATTGGGAATATTTTACAACGTTTTATGTCAAAAGATTCGATATCGCTCAAAACCGAATAATAATACGTTGAAAGTAGAAATCGAATGCAAACAACACGATAAACTTTGAGCGAGAAGGTTCTCTGGGTAGACTTCTAGGTTTTCAGTAAAAAAGTTTCTTGAGCCTAATCATAAGCACGATCCGACTTACCCGTGCAGATTTTAAAAGTTGTGACAATACGCCATAGAATGCAATATAATATCGTCCACCTACCACGGTTACACATCCTTCACATACATTGTATTGAATTTTCGCCACAGGCTGGACCTGGTATTAGTATATATATTATTGAGCCGCAACACGTGATTATTTACCCGAAACAGAAATAGTTATAGAAAACATAACTTTTAACTTTGGTGGATCAAGACGGTGATCCCGTAGACTTCCCAGGTGAACAGATTGTTATTAGATTAGAATTGAAGAAGTTGTAATGGGTTTATCGTCTTGCCAACCGAAAATATAAAGTAGGAGGAAACACTTTCATCCCTCACCATTCGCAATCTAGACATTCAACATTTAACACATGCCAATATTTCATATCTGCAGTCAATTGGGCTGAAAGTGATAAACATGGAAAAATTAGAAATATTCGGAGGTCTGAATTTCGACGAAACAATAACCAAACAAGAATACCAACATTATTACCCGAGAACAAATAATTTAACGCTAACGATGAAGTACGCATTTGTATCCAACATCAGATATCTATACTCTCCCCAGTGAAAGCTACATATATTGCAAGGAAAATTTAAGTTTGGCGATGAAGGAACCGCACTTGTACTTTAACAATAATGCATATGCTTTTATGTTTGAACAATACGCTATGAGATAATGGAGTGGGAAATTGATCGCTGTACTAAACCTGTATTACTACAAAACTTAAAATCATTAGTCTCCTATAGTGATAATCAAAGTAAGTTGCTGCAAATGGCAGGATGGGAGCGCGTTCAAAAAGTCAACCCACATTATCGATAATAAATTTAATGCGTGTATTCCACTAAAATTCTTAATGGGGATGTTTGAGGATTATAAACGCATATTAATAAATGTTAGTCAAGAATTGATTCTCGTTAGAAGTCGAACGGATGACAATTGTTACACAAACACAGTAGAGGCAGGCACGAAGAAGGCTCTATCGAAATCGAGAAGCTCGAATGGCATGTACCTCACATAAACGTTAACGATGATATTCGATATAAGTTATTAGATGCTATTCACACATAAAACAATAAAAATCCCGTTCCGAAAATGGAACTGTATGAATTACCGTCCACTACGTAACACTAAAACAGATATTTGGCAAATAAATCTAGTACAAATATGGAGAAACCGCGCTATGTACTTATCGGCTTTCAAAATTGAGGGAAAGATAATTTTAAAAAAGACTCTTCGCCTGTTTGACCATTCAAAAATAACCAATATCAAACTATATTCTTAATTCAGAAAATATCCTTACAATGATATGAACATAGAATATGAATGATAAACGCTATGCTATAGCCTACCACATGTACGCCGCCTTCCAACCAAGTTATTACGGTGGGTCGAGTACACCATTAATGGATTATATGAAATTTGCCGAATGTGCTGTGTATGTAATTGATTGTTCGAAACAGAATTACGCGGTAAAACCTAGTACTGTAATGTGAAATTGCAAGTGGAATCCAAAGAAGCATTTAGTATTAACACTGCTGCGTACTGTCTTTTTCTGCATGACAGTGTTGTGGAGTACGAACCTTCTCAACGAACAGTTAAGAAATTAATTTAGACATGAACGTTACGTTTAGTAATGTGCCAGTGAAATATGAGTGGTGTGAAGATGAAGATAGATGTTCAGAATGGTGTTTCGTGCGGCAGATCGATTAAGATTTCAAAGACGGATAAAATATATGGAGGGAAATTTTGAAACCTGTTTGTTATCAACACATAGAGATAAAATATTTAGACGACATTATGAATCTTTTCTGATTATTGATATGCAAGGATTAAACAATGACGACTTTATGCCTAAAGAAATGTCTATTTCGGATGGGAAACGTTCTATGCACGTTCTGTTTAAACCTTCAAGACCGTTTCACCAACTACCACATATAAACAGAAGGAGATACGCTGGCTGGAGAGAAACTATTTGAATTATTAATTATGGTGGATGGTTATGTAGAGTTAGAATCTATTGGGAAAATTTTAAATAATATTAATTGTAAAGCTTATGAAAAGATTTATGTGAAAGGTCATCAGAAAGCTGATTTTCTAAGAAAATATGTAGACTTAAGTATTGTTATTTAGAGGTTTGTAGACGATAATTGTGTTCCAAAATTTTGTAAAGAGTGATTCTGCTTGTTTTTATCATGTTAAAGGTAAATTAAGTATGTGTACAGAGCGTAATGTGGAAATGATGTTAATTATTTACTCGATAAGTAGTTCTTAATATTTTATTTATAATAAATATTTATTTTTATATTTTTATTTAACAAAATAAATCGATAAAATCCAAATGTTGTTTTATTTAATGAAAATCGCGAATTAAAATAATTCGCGGGCCTTTCAGAATACAACTTTATTTATTACTTTCTTATATACATAGTATTATTAGCAAAGACTACGTCACATATCCTAATTTACAACTATTTTAAAATAATATGTTCTACATAACAGTGGTATTATTTAGTAAAGACTACGTCACATATAGTAAATTTAAAATCTCTAGGAATCAGTACCAGCGAATATGTTTTCTATCATTAGTAAAATTACTGAGGTAATTAAGAGGTAGAATCATTATCGCAAATTATTTGAAAAATGTGAAACCTACAGAGAAAGCAGCTACGTCATAGGTATGCAAAATATGTTGTAGGTATGTGTTGAGCCGCTAATTAATATCGTAATGCCCCCTTTACCTCCCAAATGAAAGCTCTCCACATGTAGTGGACGTCATCACCGTGGGTGAAGCTTTATTGTGATCAAAAGCGTGAAATCGCGAATTAAAATAATTCGCGGGTTACATATTATGATACCCCTCGCCCCCTCAAAGAAAGCTCTCCACATCTACCGTTACTGTGTGCGTCATCGCAAGCAAAAACCGTAAATTATATTAAAGTTTGCGAATCAAAATAATTCGCGGGTTACTATTATGATTACCCCTCGCCCCCTCAAGAAAAGCTCTCCACATATTCCACCACAGTGTACGTCATCGCAAGCAAAAATCGTAAATTATATTAAAGTTCGCGAATCAAAATAATTCGCGGTTACATATTATGATACCCCCTCACCCCTCAAAGAAAAGCTCTCCACAGTATTGGACATTCATCGTCGCAGGTGAAGCTTTATTGTAATCAAAAACTGCAAATTAAAGCACAATTAAATTAAAACTCGCGAATAAAATCGCGAATCAAAGCGATATCCCGGTCGCGATCGCAATCGTGGAGTTGGAGGGGACCTGGTGACGAACGAGCCTTGAAAGGTGATATAGAAGCCCCATAGCCCTACTACTAAAATAATATTTTAATCTTTACAATCAGGACCAGTCCAGCGTATGTCGCCACTCTAGTGTGACAAATTAATTGTAATCCCCGAATATTCACGCAGTTTTAAAGAAATTATTTTTCGGCGACGATATTTATTGAGAATATATGTTAATAGTATTTCTAAATCAGAATAATGCCTTGTAGTCCCTATTTTGGATAATTGTTACTTTTTAATTTGAAACTAGTTTGTAAGGCGTTGAATTAATTTTGTAGTTTCAGGTATACCCCACACCCAGAAAAATACTTCTGTTAATTTAACCAAAACTTGTTTGGATCTACTATAATTTTTTGTTGTATATAGTCAAACATGCTCATTTGTTGAATCAATAAAAAACACTTTGTTGCATTTTTTTGTTTAACTCAACAATTGTTTATCTTCAATCCCACATTTTGTTTAATTAAAACATATTTTTTGTTCAATTTAAGCTATTAATATAAATGGAACAACATTATGTTAATGTTGTCTTAGTATGTAATACACGTGTGTGAAGTGTGAACAGTAAAGACGCGCCGGCGCCAGCGTGTAAACCAAATTCAACTTCAAATGAAAACTATGTAGATAACATGCAATTTTTGTGGTTAATTCAAATAAAAAAAATTCAAAAATGAAGATATTGTCGAATTAACAATTCTAGTGGTTATGATTAGCCAAACCTCTTTTATTAATTTAATAAATAGCGTTCTTAATATCAGAAACAATAATTCTAACAAAATTTTATTGTTAATTTCAACCACAATTTCCAAAATAAAATTTTGTTTGATTTGAATATCTTTTTTTGAATAATTAAACAAAAATATAGTTAATCCAATCGTATTTTTTACAAACAATTGATATTTGTTGAATTCATGCAAGTATTTTTCTGAGTGATGCGGTTGGAGATTTCATATTTTTGAAAGAGCTCTGTAATCGTTATTTTTTCCCATTATTATGTAATGGGATGTAGAACAGAATGACTTGCACAAAAGAATGTAGCGAAACAAGCAATTTTTTTATGTAAAGTCCGCTCCAGATTATTAATAACAAAATATTATCTGATGCGTTTACTAAATGAGTTCATATACATTTTATATATTTTTATAATAAACTTGCATTAATTCTTCTACTACTATATCCTCAGAAAACTGCGTGTATTACAAACAAATTTGATGCAGGAGAATTCAAGATTTGTATTTTGATTAACGTGCCGTAATCATCAATTACATCTACATGCGAATATTTAGAGCAATATTTTAACAACATTTCGCAAAAAAAAAAAACGCAAATATAATCTAATCCATCACAAGATTTATTAAATGTGTAATTAATACATATCTCGGAATTTGTCCGTATGGGTGCCACTTCTCTTTACACTTTCTTCCCATGCAACAATTAATAATTTAAAATTAATTTGAAAAAAGTAAAACAACTCCTTAAACGTTGCGGCAATGATAAAGTAATACAGTGTAACACAATTTAATTAATGGAGAGAGAGATATGCATTATGCGAAAGATCGGTGGAGAATGTGTTCTTCACCGAACATTTAAGGAGCTTTTTTGACTTTTTTTCACTTTTATTTTAACATGTAACAAACATACCTGATGATGGAGACACGCCGAAACATGTAATTTTTTTTCAAATTAAGGTGAATGGAAAAGTCAGTTACATTTTATTAATTTTATTATCTACACCATTCAAACAGAGTTTATTCAATTATACAAAATTTTGTTTAAGCTAACTAAATATCGAGTTAAATATGGGCAAACAAATATTTAATTGATTGAACCAAATTATTTATTCATTTAACCCTTTATTTATTTGAAGTAACGAAATATTTTGTTGAATTAATTAATTTATCATGATAAAATTTTATTGAAATTATTTTGTTGTCCTAAACAAATTGGTTTTTTTAGTGTAGTGACTTCACTTTCCTGAATTTATATTTGATGCTTTCCAAAGGAATGTCGTTTGGGTTTGCCAGGTTTCCAGTACTCTACAGTTCTACTTTTGTAATCTTAGATCAATAACACTTCTGACTTTTTCAAGAACACATGCAGTTTCTCCACGATTATCTTCTTCACGTTCTGGCACACAAATTGCGCTTCGGGCAGTTCGGCTGATTCGTCAAATTCCAATCCCGTTACATCTTCAAATGAAAATGTGCTGTTTTTTTTGCGCAGCTACAATTATATTTTGCGAGGCATTATGCAACTCAGTTCCTTTTGCTGTCAAAGGAAATATTCCAATATTGGAAACGTTACAAATTGCATGTTAGCTGCACGAATTACTGGCATTGTACTAAACTACAATTTTAGGCAGTACGAGAAATAATACATTATTTGTAACAATGGGTTTGATACATATCCAAAAGACCGAAACGTCTATGTGGTTTTTCTAAGGTTCTTCTTTTATTATACATTAATTACGCATCTAATAAATCTTGATATATGTATCAGATTATGTATGCGTTTCTAGGAAATGTTATCGTTTAAGATATTAGTCTATGAAAGCGCATTCTGAAGTCTAGATAGTTTAGATGCAAAAAATTACAGGCTATCAACTGTAAATTTACATACACTGCACGTTGAATAAATAAATAAACCAAAATACAAATCTTTAATTCTTTGTCTTGGGGACTAAATTTTATCGTAGTATCGTAATTAATGATATAGTATCTATAGTACTATATCATGTCATTTTATTAAAAAAAATATGTGTAAAAATCTGGATGAACTAATTTAGTAAATGTATTTAATAATATTTTACTATTTGATGTACCATATTTAACAAATTAAATGCGAATTGAAGCAGCACAAATCTTCGATTATTTACCGGAACTACAAGTACTGCGTACCGCGCAATGCACAAATCTGAATTGTTCGCAAATAATTTTTAATTACTATTTCAGTGTGCTGTAGTTTTGATTGCATTAATAATTTATATTATTAATTAATTGATAAATTAATAATCGAAGATATATGGAGCTTAGATAAAAAAATTAACATTCAATATTTGCTACAAAAAGCACTGAAATAATTTCATCCCTTAAAAAAATAAAAAAAATTAAAACTGAAAACTTAGCGTGTGCATAATTACCGAACTGCATAGCGTAATTCTGCACACACTGAACTTTGAGCTTTAATTTTTTTGATTTTTTTTAAGGAACGAAATCATTCAAGTGGGTACGCGTGAAGCAAAATGTACTAAATTGGAATGCAATTGTAATTTTTTACTAACTATAGATATTACTGTTTGAAAATTAATTTTTTATATACTTTACTTTTCACGAAAAGATTATACTATGCAACTACACAGTAAAGTTTCTGTAATAATGCAGTAATAAGCCTGTTTTATATTACAGTATTATTACTGTAAGGAATTTTTTACAGGAGAATTATTGAAGCTTTATAGTTTCTCTGTAAATGAGCAAACAATTAATGGAAAAGTCAAAAACATTGATGTAAATTTTTTGACACCGTATAAATATATCAGAAATGATCCTTAAACTTACAGCGATCATCCTGTGATATTAAGGGTAAGTGGGGGAAACATGATGACGCGACACTGTAAATTTACAGTTATACTGAAATTTTCTCTCTTACCTGTAAAATTACAGTAGTTTTCCTGGCAGACAATTACCAGGAATACTACTATGTAATCTTTTTACTGTGCAGACACGATAATATAATCACAAACCCAGACGAAAGAAACATAAATAATGACGTCTTCTCCTTTACATTGACTTTTCTCGCTTGTCCCTAGATGGTGATATCGTATAACACTAAATAAGTAATCTATGTGAACATTGAAACTCAAATGCGCAGAGTTACCCGCGTGCGCACAAATCGACCACTTTCCCCTATACCGTTATCGGTATTTCCTTGTAAACAAATTTTTAAGATAGGCATCGAGATTTGATGGCTGAAGTGAGAAGACGTGATATTGCATTGACACACAAGTTTTCATGAGATTGCGTCAAATATTAAAAATAAGGAATCCAAAACAGGTCTGCTGGAAGTTGACTGTTCGTTTGGATTACAAAAACCTGATCTAAAAACAAGCAAAGAACAACATGACGTCCCATGATAACACAACTACACTAGAACTTTTACTACAATACTTAGATAATGCTGTTTAAAATATTTGAATATAAGTGAAATTAAAACAAAACACAGAACTCAAAAATTGAATAAAAATTATGACAAACCTCAAAGTTGGTGGGTGTTATTCAGGTGTCTACCGATTTATAACATCAGTTTTAAATGTTTTAACTTATGAAGGCTTAAAAATTAAACACACAATTGGTACACTAGGTTAACGCATTGAGTTTATTTCAATGTAGCCTTCTAAATTTGGTTAAATGATCTTAAGGATAGACTAACTATATAAGAAAGTAAATCTTGTGTGGCACGCCGACAGAAAATAATTACTGCGTTGACTGTACATATATGATCTTCGAAAATTTATACTCATTTAAAGAATTTATACAAAATAAAAATCATATTTACGGTTCCATAAAAATAACAGAAAACCATTTCGCAGCGGTACTGCTGACAGCTACAAATTATAAATATCCACAGTTTGGCAAATAAACAAACTTGATACTGCCTTATATACAGAAATGATAAATTACACCGTGACATTGCCAAGAATATAGACGGATATAACCGTCGGCCAGCCCACAGCTATTATCGAGTCGGGAGCAAAATAAGCGGCTGACATTACGTAGTCTAAATGTAGTCAAAATGTGTCGATAAAATTTCAGGAAGCTCATTCGGTAACAGACCCACCCGTTCGGAAGGTAAGGTACGTGTTCATTGTTTCAACGCCGTCTAGTATAACCTTCCCGACAGTTGTAAATTTCGAATTGCCCTTCGTGGAACGCACAATTTTCCGCAAACATTCGCGCTAGTATAGGACCTTAATTAATTTATTGCAGGAAATAACTGACAGATACATGGATATGTATTGTACGTATTATGGTGACTCCGTTCATGAATATCTACGATGTCTGCATTACAAATAGAATTATGTATCCATATATCCGTAATGGTGTGAGCGTTTCATTGGTTGATTTATAGTGTGGCCTTTACATTTTGATATATCCAACGATTATTCGAGATGTCTAACTGGCTATATGTCCTGCATAACCGTAGCAGAAATGGCATTTACCCACGTATGTAATGTATATATATATATAGTATAGAAAAGCAACCTGTCTGTACATACTAATATAACATCAATCTTTCCTATTGTCACTATAGTGGCTATATTAGATTCTATAAATAAAATCCGTCTATACGAGCTTGCGCTTCATAGATATTTTGAAGCGATGAATACAAATATATGAATGAATTTTAAAATAGAAGATTTCTGTATTTTCAAGATTCAGAAATTTGTAACGCATTTGTTCGCTTAGGCGAATATGCATAACAAAGAAGAATTCGACCAAATTAGTCTATTATTTATTTACATTAACTATATAACACTATTCTACGTATATACAAAGAGAAAAAGACGGAATTGTCGCAAATAAATTCGAACACAATCCAGACAGAACACGGTTGCCATGGTAATTACAGACTCAGCTGACTCTAGGATCAATACCTTCCGCTTTAAATTCGTCCAGTCATTTTAGTGGTAAAGGAGTGCTACTGTATGAATGAAACACACCAGACAAAATCTATACGAGTCATGTAGGTGTTAGTTATTTCGGGGCGATTTGGCTTGCTGGAAAGCTGGATGTTTGCGGGTAATTTTATCGCACATGCAAATAGCGATCGATCGCAGTTACGTCTATCTAAAAATAGATCTCTGGGGTCGCGTACCGGAATGTCCTATAAATACACATATCGATTTGGAAATAGAAACAAACGATGTAATCTTTTTGATTAATGGTAGGCTTACGTCCTATATATTGCTAAAATTGGAGTATACTATCTTTGAGTGTTATAAAAAAAATGCTAAAATTACCTCAATGTTAGGACCGTTGTGAATGTAAAACTAATTTATATTTATACACTACTTTGAATTACACTTTATCTTCACTTCAAGTTTTCTAGTACTGCCTTCTTTCATGGACTTATAAACTCCATTGTAAAAATTTATAGTATATTTATTTTTGGTTAGTATGTACCCAGTAAAGTTTAACAATCAAAAAAACTAGATGTGTTTGTGTTGGACAAAAATATTTAAACTACAAGGTTAACATTTTAGGAAATATATCTATCATCAATAAATTTTATAGCTTGCACTAAACGAAATCAATTAATTTTCTTCTTTACTTTAGATTAATTTTAAGTGTTTGATTATATCTTTTATTAGCCTACATCGCAGTCATTTTATGTCATTTTCATTTAGTTATGCATTACTTAGCAGGCCTATTTTTTTTATTATAGTATAAGATATGCGTTTTTTTTATGTACAACAGTTTAAGAAAGAGCACATTTGTTTTTTAATGTATTGTAATTTGCTGATGGCAGTAAAATATAAGTTAAACAATTTTCGTGGCACCAGGAGTGATCTAAAAAATTATTTGAACTCGCATGATGAGTGCAGAAAAAAGTTTTCTTCTAATCTTCGTTTTTCCTTTTCTTGATTGTTAGAATAATTTGTAGCAAACTGAGAGAAGTCCAATCTAAGAAAAACCCTTCCAGAACACCCTTTATTTAGAATAAACCACAATAGAGATAATTCCAAAATATTCATTGGTTCCAGATAAAAAGCAACATAAATATAACCTTCTTCTGTAGGTCGGCCTATCTTGGCTATTACTCTTAGTAATAGTAAGCTGCAGTAAGCTTTGCAGAATATCATATATACTATTTTCTTTTAGGATACATTCAAATTTAACACTGTAAAAAAAAAAAATTGAAACAATCTCGGCTTCTCTCAGTACAGCTTCACTCTGACACTCCTTCATGCCAATTTTTCAATAATTCCATGTAGCTTTGACAATCTACAGCTCGCCATATTTCCCTTGCTAAAAATAGGATAACAAATAAAAATACAAAAAAATACAAAGCCGCAAAAGTAATTTTACGCTTATCCACATGTATCAGAGTTGCATTAAGATTTTGGAAGCACTTCCCTTCTGGGTGCACCTAATCGTGCAACACTATCTTGAATGCTTTGTAGGTTCATATTCCTGGTTACTCGCATTGCCTTTAAAAAATTGGACCAGGATACATTAATACATAAACCTAGCCCAAGCGCTTTATTATGGAGACATGTTTCTGACATTCTATTGAATTTTCTTTCGGCTATAATAATTTCAAATCTTATGAAGTACAATACTTGTGAATCTCTTATATAGATTAGTGGAGAGTATCACTTCCTTTTGATTTTCACATATCAACTTTGTCTCTGTTGCTTTTTTTAAATTTTGTGAGAAGACTTGTGTATATAGTTTGAGTTTTATCGTGTAAAGCAGTGAGTGTAACTAGAACACAATAGCGTAGAAGAATGAGAGCACAGTATAAACAAATGTAAACACAAATATGGAATATTTACTATAAACATGATTAGCTTTCTCTCCTATAACTGTTGCCATACTTTCTAAGATTTTAAATAAATAAGATCACTTCTTAAAAAAGTTGTTATACAAAAAAGCTCTTCCTAAGGAACCATTTAACTCAAAAACAAAGACATGTCCAGCCTATGGGCACGTATTTTTTTCAACAACACAGTGGCTAATATTAAATATCAAAGGAAATCTCTAAACAACCCGAAAAAATCCCATTAGATAAGCTCATAGTTTAAGTTTAGGATTATCATACCAGCAATGGTCATGAAAGGAAAATACGCACTAGACACTTTAGCATTCTTCTTATTCCTATTTTATTGCTTTTTTTAGTATGGTAAAAATGATCTATAGTATGAGTTACCATACGCTTATAATGGCATTTCTTAGGTTACTTACAAATTCGATTTTTAAACATGACCGACAAGCTCAAGTTTGATTTACTCCTCAACAAACAGCCAGTGAAAGTTAAAAAGTATGAAAGACTTCCTGCTTTTTTGCTTTTTGTTGCAGGTAAGCCCACTTTCCCACTTTTCGTTTGGTGTTTTGTTCTATTTTCAGCTATACCATAATAATAGTTCTACTTCTTTATACAATAAAGGCTACCAAGTTATTTTACGCTATATTTCCAACTGTTATGTAAGTATTACGTGAAAAGCCATGTCAATATTTAATCAAATGTATAAGCCCATATTAAGTATGGAAGAAGGATTGTCCATTACGAAAGATCAAATATTTCATGTATGTTTCTTATTTTACCTGATTAACTCCACACCAACATTAATTTTAATTTTATAGATATAACTGGGACGTATGGGCTTTGTTCCAGAAACACACCAGCAAAATCCTACGAATGCAGTTACAGGAATAATTCTCTAAATCATTTTTTTTTAACACATTATTTTCAAATGGTTATTGTTAACATTAAAGAAACAGTTATTTAGGTTATTTAGTTATTTAGAATGAATGAATTCATTATTTTAACAGTAAATGTAGTTGATGGACTATTCTTTGATGTAGAAAATATTTTTCTGAATGAAAGAAGCTTGTCTATTAGTGTACCCTTTTCGGTACTTTTTTGTCGACTGTCATAAGTACAATTTAAACACTCGTACTGAATACCTTTAACATTTACTTGCTCTCACATTTTTTTCTGTAACATTAAATGTTCAAACTTAAAAAAAGTCTCTGTTAAGATATCTTTCTGCCCCGACAATGTCACATTAATAACTATTTGGTAGCAAAATGTTTTAAAAAAATAACTCCCCAAAAGAGAATACATTCTCTACAAAATCTGAGAGTTCCGACTGATTAAATGCAATTTTTAATAGACTTTTAGACACATACATAGAAACATATCCTATAATACTAGATTCATCAAAGTAATGAAAGAATGTAACCTACAGTCAGTTTCACTTACGTTTAATTAGCCACTAGTGTACATAACGTGCATATAAATGTGTAATCTTGTTACTTGAATCGGTCTCATAACGAGTTATACTTTTATAGGAATATTTTGAGTATAATATCGTTCCCTGTTAATATATGTTTATAAAAGGCTGTCAAGTATCGAATGCCATAGCAAAAAAAAAGCAAAATACTCAGATAATATCTAAACGGTCATTCATTCTCTTGATAGCTTATTTTTTCTTTCATGGCGCTTATGTGAAAATACATGCACACATTCACTGAACACAGCTCTTTGAGTGTACTTCAACCATTGCGGACGACACGTCCATGTAAACCATGACCTGGCTAACAATCTGTCGACGTATTCCGTCTTCATCCCTTATGGATTACCACGCCCCTAATGCTGTGACGTCAGTATACTGTTATTATCTAGATATCAACAACTACACACGCAAGAAACACACTCGCACATACATCAGCATGAAAGAGCAAGAAAACCCTTCGCGTAAAAAGCAACCTTACGCCAGTGCCATTTAAAGGTCTAGCGAACAAATTGCAACGGCGAAGCTACTGCTACTCCAGACGACATAATGGGGGATTTAGCATCGCTGGAATATTTTTCCAGACATACTCTCACGTAAGCAGAATTAAGCGACTTTGAGCGCCCGAGAGTCAGATGTGGTTCAAGCCGCAACTAATTTCAAATGTCCCATAAATATGCCGGATGGCTTCAGCTATGCAAGAGCAAGGTTAATCTATTTTTTCCAGCGATTCTTTTACTTCTTCCGATGTAGGAAGAGGTTATTTACGCAGATTAGGTCCATAAATTTCCTGTGCTAATTATTATAGTAGATTTAATGAGGTACCACGCGATTTATGATAATAGTATATGAAATCAGTAAGCAACAAAGTTTTTGAATAAAGTCTACTTTCAAGGAAAATATATATAATTAATCTACTTGCTACACAAAACAGCTAAACCTTAGAACATTTATAAAACCCAAGATATAGAAAAACAAACAATTAAGAAGTATTTTGTTAATATTTTTAATTAAATACATATATACATAATATATAATACCAAATTTTACCAGTGAAATATGAATTATAACAAGGATTTTGTTTTATACTATAGATATTTAAAATACTTAAATTGACCAAATTGTTACAGATGCATAAGTACATTTTATTTTATTTTATGTTAAATAATATTATACATGTTAACAATGCTTAATAATCGAGTAAGCTATCTAGGTATCTACGTAGGTATACTGTAGCAATTTGGTTATTGTATATATTATAGCTAGTTATGTATAATTATAGGTTAAATGAAGGCAAACATTTTTGCAAAACTTTACTAAGAAAAAAATATTAAAAAATTTGAAACACTGAGAAAAATATCTACAATAACTCTTAATAGAAAGTATTCTTTATTATAATTTATATATCTATGATTTGTATAGTCTCTCAAAATAACAAAGGTAAAAATATAGAACTAAACCCATTTCGTCAAATATTGAAGTATTAGCTTTCAGGTGAAAAAAAAAATGAAGTTATTGTATCAGGATTTAAAAGTAAATCTTTAACTTCGTAATTAGTTAATCAGATAAGAAAACAAAATGACGCTATAAACAATTACTGTACTTACTTATTTATAAAAAAAGCAGTGTTTCAACAAACAACTACGCATTTGCCCATCCAAATGTTGCAAAGTTGGTGAAAAATTATCTAGGTGATAAACATGTGAGTTCGAGCATATCGACTTAAACGCCTGCGTTGCAAAATTGGAAATATTAATTACAAGAACAACCTATTGGTAATCCTGTCTGTAAGAGATGCATTTTAAATTGCAAATGAACCGGATTACAAAACCACTCGGGGAAGGAACAATTTAGAAATATATCAGCCGTTGGTTGCAGCAACACATCGAGGCAACATTCTACAAGCAATTAAATATTCTGCATAACATTTAAGAATTAATTATATATGCGAAGACGACCATTTATTATCGTTAATTTTATTTCAGAAACTTATGTGCAATATAAAAATTTATAAATATAGTAATATAGAAAGGACAGAAAAAAGCGAAGCGATAAGCTAACTTATCAGTGGTTATATTTGACATGAATATTTCAATTTTGCAATTTGGAGTTTTTAATAGTAACATTGGCAAGTTTAAGTGAACATAAAAGAATTGAAATGTTAGATTATGGTGATAGGCGTGGATGATCACCCAATAATTTATTTAATAATAGGCATCCGAATAGGAATCAGTTACTTTAAAAAGTTAAAATAAAGAGGTTCAATCTGTGCACAAGGGAAATACCATTTTAGCAGATGACTATTATTTTATGAAGAAATGTCCAATTTTTGTAATAATAATAAAAGTGTTGCAAACAATATCTTTTTCCTTTACGAAACTACTTTTTATTTTAACAAAAATCCTTTCTGAATGCTGGAGCTCCATACGCAAGCCCTCCAGAAAATTAATGTTTGGGTTGGTAATTTGTATTGTGGTGTAAAAGTTCAACAGTTCTTCGTTTTTCTCAATAGATGGATTGATAAATCAGGAAACATTGAATGCTTGTTTTTTTTTTGGAGGGAGGATACTTAAAAACAAACTTAAGAAAGATGATCCAATGATTCCATAGACAAAAACTAAATAATTACCATAACAATATCAGAAATTCCCATAGAATATTTATAAGATTCTTTTGTAGATTGGTAAATTTTGTAAATTTACTTAATTTTAAATTCATTTTTAATGACAAAATTGTGGCTTGTTGCAAATTATTATTATTGCAAATAATTTTGTGTATACAATCACCAGTAATGTGTCCAAAACTTTTTCATATTTGAGGCGCGGGAATAAATTTCAAGAAAAATGAAAATATTACTTAGTTTCTATTAAAAAGAAAAGTTGCCCGAAAAAGAAAAACTTAAGAACAATTGAACACTTTATAACAAACCTTTATATTGAACTTCTTTATTTTATTTTATTTGAGTATATAGGGCGGAATAAATCTTTTATGTATTTTTCATTGTTTTAATTTTTTACTACGATCGTTTCGTCATCTTTTGCTAAGTTTTTCATGTGTGTAATCCTTTTTTTATTATTTTTTTTTTATATTGAACATAATTTCTTGAGATTTCTTAAAAAAATCGATTGGTACTTTTAACTAACATATATACCCTTACCAACATAAAAGTACTTACCAATAAAGTTTATACAGAGTGGTACTAAATTGTGCCTCCTCCTTCTCATAATTTTTGTGAGAAATCCGATAGAGTCGATAATGAAACAGAAACCAGCTAAAATTAGAAGCAACTTGCGATACTTTGGCTATAAGGGTATGTACCTTGAAGGCTTGAATTGTAAAACTTGGAGGCGTTGCTATCTCAGAAATTTTAAATAGATAATGAGTTCGTGTAAGAGCTCGTTTGGAATAGTTATTTGCATTAGAGTCATTTACAGTGCAAGAATTTAGATTCAAGCACGAGCCGAGGGCGAGTGCCTGAAGAATTCTATCGCTGTAAATAACCTAACGCACGACATTTGTATTAGATCTTTCGGCCGAGAGAAATAGAAAGTCTATTTAATTCAATAATTAGTACGCTAATGCGACAATCAGTGGTTGTGGACTAGTACCACAGCGTTTTGATTAGGTACTCAATTTAGCCTCAAGTCTATGTCAAAGTAATTTTTTTGATGATGATTTTTCGTCAATGGCAATTAAAACAACAATAAAAATACTGGTAAATGTTTATTTTTTTTTTAGTTGGTATACTTTTTTTTCATTTCAGGATAATTGAATCACTTAATTATTTAGTGCAATCTTCATTACTAATACGCACAACATTACGTTGCTTATCGGCAACAAATTCAAACACTTTAAATGAATGAAATTTGCGTTTCTTCTAAACTTGTCGAAAGTAGTGTTTACACTAGTAAGGTAATATAATTACACTTTTGTAAAAAAAAAGTATTGTCAATTTTAATACAAAAAAATTTTAAGTTGTAAACGGCGTTAACACTTAAACAACGACGAACAAACAAAATGTTTTTTAAGCTAAATTAAGGAATATTATTATGCATATTTTCCAATGGAAGAAACTGTGAGATGAGAAAGAATGCCGTGCGCTTTGCCCCACTAGGGCGGTAAAATGAAGCTACCGCTGCATCAGCTGACAAGTAATGCTGTGTTTATAGTTGATAAGGCAAGAAATATCTTTATGACATGCAAACAGTTTGACAAGTATTTACTAACTGACCCGGATAAAATGATTGGCGTATGTTGCTTTTCTGATAACCCTCGTATTCATATTAAGAAAAGGTTTTTTACAGTACTTATTGTGTGCTTATTGTCGTAGCCTTTTTTGAAGGGTTTTTTTTCCGTAATTGGTATGGTGTAATTGTTGTGTAACCAGTAAAGTTGCGTTATCTGTACCCCCAATGCTTTTTCGCTTCAATTGCGACAAGCACATCAACGAAGTTAATGTGTTCAAATGTGAATAAATGAAATTAAGTCAAGAACTTATAAAAAAGAATTCCTACAATTAGTTGAAAAAAAGAGCTGTATTATAAAAATTCAGAAAATCGTTGCATTTAAAATCCTAAAGACAGCAACAACCTCCTCTTAAACTTCAAGTCAGGTAGGTACATCATCAGTATGTCACTTCCTTCAAAAATATTTAGGGATAAGTCACACATTTAGGAGGCATGATAAATCATTCAATTATAATATAAATTTAATATTTATTAAACAAAATTGAAATAATGAATTACTATAATGTATCATAAAATATATCGTAAATGTACTAAACACTTAATTCGAAAATACATATTAATAGTTTTCGCTGTTATCTTAAATTAGCATCGTAACTGCTACCGCTCAACTCTGTAGATGAATATCTTTTTTTGCTTTTGCTGTATACTGATAGAAATATTCTTTTTACTTAAAAAGAATTGTATTAAACCAAAAGTTTTTGCATTTTCCATATGGCGAACATGATTTGGTGTTTCTCGCAGTTTTTCTGAAAAAAATAATATATTTTTCGTTGAAACGTTCAATTGTTTAAGTGAAAGATATTGATGGTTGATTCAAGTCCTCTTTATTTTGAACTTGAAAACTCTGCACATTGGCAGAAAACCGTAAGCATTTTGAATCAAGAGGTTTTCCTTTTCTTTATTCACTTTAGACTTGACTTCTTTTGCGGTTTTGCCGAAAAGCGTAAACACAACAAAATGTCGTAATCATTTTTGATTGAAACAAAAATGAATTATCTCCAAAATTCATGCATTCCATATTTATCATACATGGAGGACACGTGGTCAGGATGTTGTAAAACCGCCAAGTCTTTGCCGCTGGTATTGGGAGTTAATCGCAGCGACCATCTCAGTACCATAGTGTGCCATTAAAGAAATCGTCCTTCGAATGGTGACGACTCCTATCAGATCTTGATCTGGTAAATATACCAGGTTAGTATGCTGTAATCGTATATTCCACCCTATTTGTACGATATATGTTCTTTTACTGGAATAAAACAAGAGATGTGCCATCTCTGCGACTATTTCTGTACTACACGTAAGTATATTTGTCTGTGCTGCTACTATATGGGGAAGAAATCTGCTATACGAAATAAAATGCCGATATTTTATTTTTACTTCCATGCAAATGCTTAGTTAAATTAATAAATACTTCCCTTGTTTCAAATAAACCTTCTAAACAAATTATTTGTTTCATTGAATACAGGAATATTATTTTAGTATTATTTCAATTAAGTAATAATTTAGTAACCAAATGCGTTAAACAACAAAATCTTTTTTTTCCCTGTGTATATCGTTTTAAACGTTTAAACAGTATATACTTCCATAAAGTGCGTTGGCTTATAAGTAATTCAATATTAACTGAAAAGATTCTAATTGTCCCTGAAATCCTTTGAATCTCGCACAAAAATATTTTACTTGCTGGCATATTGTGTATCCGAGATTTATGCACGTGAGTGCGAGCATGCGTAAAACTAAAATACCTTCGCGTAAAAAGCACTCACTGACAGCTTTTTAATCAATGTATTCACGCAAATAAACTAAAACGCCGGGCTTTTTATGTTAAGTAATTAATAAATTATAATATAATATAAATGCTAAATATAATATAATATAACATTGTTATGTAATGTTATTAGGTGTAACTTTAAACAGAATGTTAACAGATATATAAAATATATCAAAACTAAGTGCATTCCATTTAATTACGGTCTTTCGTCCAAAGGCATGTAATTAAGAAGAAAATAGTTTTCCGGCAAAATAACATGCTACTTCAAATAAAATAAACACTTTCTGCAAAAGGTATCTTTTCGTTTAAAAATGATTAAAACCAAAAGTTATAAAACTTTTCATTCAATGCAATCTCTTTCTCAGTGTATTATGTATATACACTCCAAGCATAAGTTCGCGTTAGAAGTGGAAGCATCGAGGTTTTTTAACAATTTCAAGTTAGTGTTGTTATATCTTTTCAAAAACGTTGACATTTAGGTAATCTCCTAACAAGTACCAATATAACCCTTTCAGTCGTAAAAAAAAACCTGTGTTCCTCACAAAACCGAAAGGGTTGAATTGATATCGCGTACCTCTTGCACAACGAACTTTCTCTTTTTTCTTCCCTGGATGTTTTTACAACAGACAAAAACGTCGACGATCTGGTGACATAAGATTTCCTCCTTGTATATCGTGTGTACTACCTACGAGGGAGGCGAGTGATGTGACGAAGAAGGGGTGACTGCCATACAGTGCCGACACTCTCCCATATAGGCACATCCGTCGGTGGAGAAAGACACAGGAGAAAACGGGGGAGCCATAAATAAAACTAAATAAGCCGTAGAGTGGTGCAATGGGAGACCGTAAAATGGAAACAGGTGAACGGAGAAGGAATGGCCAATGTTTACGAAATTGCAATTGCGCCCGCTTCCGGGGAATTTCGACGATAAAATACATCTGTAAGCCGATGGTTTTCCGGGGAATCGCTCTCCACGATTTTAATTCGTGTCCAGGAGCAATTTGTGTGCATGCGAGCTCCTTACATGGCCGTATTGTCTCTAGGTGGAGCGCAAATCCAATGGCACTTCAATAAGTCTTACGGAAGATATTGGAAGTTCATGTCAAGGGCTATGCTTTTATTTTATTAGGTTCTGCCGTTATTTAGACATTAAAACTGTTGCGTTATTTATTGTTTTATGTTATATATTATTATTAACTGAAAAGAGCTTATTAGAATTAATAACTGATAAACTTTCCGCAATTACTATTATCATTATTCAGGAGAAATCATCATTCTTTTTAATCCAAACATAATTAGTTCACTTAGGGGCGATTTTATAATAAAAATCAATTACCCATTAAATTTTAAATTCCAAATTAACTTTAAATCCAAATTCATAATTATCAAATCTTATCATCATAATGTAGTGGATCAATTTTTGTACATTAACTCCTTAATGCAGGCATTAATTAATAGTGTCATTAGTCAAACGCATTATTTGTAATATTTTTGAAATTATTCTGTTAGAGATACTGGGAAAATCAAATACAAAGCCGTGACTTTATTTTTTTTAGCGATCGTAGGTTCAATTTTACAAATACATACATGTTGAATAGATTGCATAAATATTTGTGTCAACATAACGCCTTTGGAAGACGTAAATAATTATATGAAAGAGAAGAGTGTTCTATTTTGTAAAATTATATTGTGTTACATCTATTTATATGTATATCTATTATATATATGTTTCATTAACTTTATCCAGTTGATCTCGAACGGGGAATAGCAATTTCAAATATGTCAGGTCCTTACATCTGGTAATAATTTGAAATAAATTTACATCATGCTGCTCATTTTAATGTTATTGTTATGAAGAGTAGATATTTTGAAAAGCCATGCTCAAAAATATCAGTATTTTATAAAACAGTAAAAGACATATAAAACTTCATGTAGTAACGATATTTTTTTTTAAGTAGAGTATAATAATGTTTCATTAAATATAATCATCTGTTTACAATTACTATATATTTATATTATTCTAAAGTAAAGAATTAATTTTTAACAGATTATAGACAGGCTGATTCAAATTAACTGCGCATCATTGCTATCTCTGCTATTATTGATTCTAGAAAATAGATTAAATCAACAAAATATTAGTGTTTTCAATGCTGATTAACATGTAGTATACGAAAAAATAATTGCATAACGCATTTCGGAAAAATTTTGAAGTATATATATTTGCCAAATGGAGCACCCTGTAAAAAAATGAGATATTTTACTTTATAAAGCTAAAATTTTAATATAATATTGTCTTAACGAATAATAAAGAAGTTAGGGTGGATTTTAGTTGATACCAAACATAAATTTTCATTCTGTAAAATTTAGAGTACTTAGTATAAAGAACCAACTTTTGACAAAACAGATACATTGCGTGTAGTATTTATTTTAACATATTACATCTTAAAATAATGTCGTAGAAATTAAATTGAAAAGAAGAAAGTAAATGTATAATTATAAATAGGTACAGCTGAAAAGTATCACCTTCCCTTCCAATACATTTTTGTTCCCGCTTGGGTACACTCTAGGGTAGCTTTTAAAGATTGTCCTTCCATCCAATTCGCGGAAAATTTTCTAATCTTATTTTGCCATTCGTTCACGTTGTTGTACGCGGTTTTTGTATATCTGATTTTTTTAAATATCCCTAAAGAAAAGTCTAAAGGAAATGTAAGAGTGAGCTGTCATCGAAATGGCCCATTTTGTACAAATCCACTATCGGCAAAGATGATGTCTAGATAGTTATGAAATTAAGCGGCAGCGCACTTTTTGCCTAAAGATTCGAATTTTGGCGCATCAGGTAATAGACGTTATTAAGGAAGTTCTCCAGAATAGTACGAATAAATTCCAGATATTTCTTTTCTGTTAATGTACCATTGTAGAACATTGGACCAACAACTGTGGAACTAATTAATACGCACCAGACATTAAAACTAAAATCGAAGCTTGTGCAGCAGTATAGGCGCATCTATTTAATAAATTGTCTTTGTGACCATTGTTGTCATTCTGTTCTTATTAAAACATTCTCGTATGGAAAAATTTGTGCATCGCTTCATAAATACATTGCTCCATTTCAATTTTCCATTCACAAAAGCCTAACTCCTGCCTGAATCTCCTGGTTGTGATGTGAGGTTCTGGACTTAAATGGCATATAATTCACTGAACTAATGCATTAACTTAAACCTTTATTCCTAGTAGCTATATCGATGGAACATTCACGATGGCTTCAGATATGTTTACCACTGTAATTTCTACTTCTTCATCGATTATGATATTTTTTTTTTTGTTAATTTCTTTTTAAATAACAATCGTGTTGTTTAAATTGTTTTTAAAGTTTACGAAAGGTAACATTAATCTGGCTGCTGTCGTAAAGCAGTACTACTGTTCTGCATATCATTTGCAGTTCTTATTGAATTTTTTACCCGGCGTAAAATGTATTGCTTCCGGCATATGTCATTCCTCCAAATGAGAAAATACCATGGTGAGATATTATTTGAATACTTAGAACTAAATATAACGAAAACTGTCAAAGCTTCATTTATTCATTCAATTCAAGGTACCTACTAACAGTAATAATAATTAGAAATAAACACAACACAAAATCAAATAACCAAATATTTTTAATAATTAAACTTGCAAAAGATTTGACCTCAACTGCGTTTTTGACAGCTTCAAAGAACGTAATATTTGTTTTAGTTTAATGTGAAAGGAGCCTACTATAAATTTTACAGAATGAAATTATGTCTTTGTCCATCGACTAAGATCCAACCTAACTTCTTTATTATTCGGTTTTAAGACAATATTGTATTTTACTTTGCATCATAAATTAAAATATCTCTAAATTTTTTACAATATACAGAGTGTTCCATTGAAAAAATATATAAAGGAGCTAAAGAAGGTGCTATACAATCTGTAAGATTTACGTAGTCATAGGGTTCTGTTTATAATATCGGCTGCAGGAAAACTTGTATCACCTTTACTTGTAGTATTCAAGAAGGCTGGTGAAACATTTGACCCGCCACTTTTTGAGCACTTATTCCTAGTCGGTACTAATATTTTTAGCATTTGCAAACAGTAATATTTTATGTTTGTTAGCCAGCAAATGTTAAGATTGGGGCTTTCACGTGAAGCAAATTAACATCCGAAATATTTAGGAAATGGCTAATTGATATTTTTTTTGTGGGACGCTACAAACTACTACTGGACTCTTGAAGTGGCCATTGTCCTTCCAATTGCAGGAATACATATCTGCCGGTAAACCTACACTACTTATTCTCAAAAAAAAACAACTGGTGCAACGGCTGGATGTATATGGTTTTCATGTATAGAAAACATTCGTAAAAACGTTTTCAGATCAAGTTTTACTCGGTAATATGGATATTGATTTACATCATCAGCGGCATAAGATAATAAGATTAATTAATTTATTTTTATATTTCTGGTATAAAAGTGGTTCGATATACACTAAACCGGATCGTTTCATCCATTCAATAAAATATGGTTTTTTCAGATTACGATGAAGGGACCTTACCCCTAAGCTCAATTTGCGGCAAGCCTGGTTTCACAAAGTGTGTGCACTGTAAATGGCTTTTCTGTTTTCAACATTCTTTTCTCTTATGCTCTCATCATTATACAATTGCAATGTATCTTAAAAAAAAGCAAATTTTCATAAATCCTTACTTTTGTCGAATGTACTCTACGAATACATACATACAGCACCAAAAGTACTAACGAATTCAACCATCAATAAAGCACCAAATAAAATAATAATGGGTTTTCACTTCACCTGGTTGATTCAATAGTACGTCATTTGTAAAAACGGTATGAAGATTGGTTGTTCATAGAATTTTGATGTTTTATATAGCCCCACATTAATTTATAATATCTGCACTAGTTACATATAGAACATATAGGAAGCGTATTCGATATTGTAATCATTTTTTATTCGTGATAACAATGTAAATTGGCAAAAAAAAATAGAAAATCGTCAGAATTTCAAGCATAATTTTCACTCCTTAAAGGCGGAACCTCAGCAAAACAAACACTCGGCCCAGTTTACAGCTCGATTCTACTAATGTGCCAGGTTTCGTTTAAATCGGATGGGTGCCAACATTCCTAATATCTCTTGTAAATAAGACACAAAATTAAATTTGGTTACAATTCCAAGAGTAGTTATTATTGCTTGGGTGGCTCACAAACCTACCAATTTACTATTACAATAATTTCGCAATTCAAATTAATTTGTCTTCAGGAAGGGAGTGTACACGAGTATTATTTTGACATTTATAGATTATTATAGATTTACGGGTGTTTTTAAATACTTTCTTTACGAATTTTTTTGTACATGCATAAGTTATAATAGACTATTCTATTAGCATCTATGTTTTCTTTTCGATTGGATAAATTGAGTATCTAAGTAATTTCACACTAAAACAATGCAGTAACCAACTTTCCTAGAAGAAAGTGTCGAATGCTTCATGCAGTTCTGCGAATATATATGTATATTCGCATATTACATATATTATGTATAAGTTCTAAATGATTTATAATGCTTACTTGTTCATCAACTGATTTATTCGACTAACAAAAACTGTTTTGATGCCTATAAAACAGGCATGAAATATTCGACCAAAATTGCACAATGATTGCCAGGATCTTCCCATTATATTATCAGCAGATGTCAGCAACAGCACTAGAGATACCTTATAGCTTGACGGCATCAATTAAAATTGTCATTCAAATTACAACCAACCGGAAAGCTCTTTTAAGTTCTGTGTGCCTGTAAGTAACCTGTCGTTATCTTTTGTTATATGACCACCCCTTTGAAAACATTTAAATTTACGCTTGATGTACACTCGCTATGTGAGACATACGCCACCTTTACTCCTTAATACAACCGAAATTTTTTATCCAATCTCGACACTTTTTTTCTTGATGCAATCAGCCATATGTATAACAGTGTGAATAAATCGGACGCGACACTCGACGTCTTGAGGAATTTAAAGTATCTCTGTACAGCATATCACAGATTACTGCTTATCCTGAAAAAAAGAGACGTCGATCTGGAAGTGTTTCCGAAATATGACGTTCTGTGTGCAATGATATTTTTATTACGCAACCCGAAAAGCGATTTAATCATTGTGCAGTCCCATTTGGCGTATAATCCGATTAAAAATAATTAGGATTCTTTATTAAAAACATTCGACAGTTTTACTTTTATACACATTCTTTTCTAGTTTAATCCGTTGCTACGTACCAAATATTTCCAACAACACTAAAAATCATTATTTTAAAAATCCAACATAAAACAAGGGGGGCAGAAAAAACTACGCTAATTGCATTATCTCTATTTTCTGGATGTACGAATTGTGTTTATTTAAATTCAGTGAGAACCTATTCGAGTATATGTTTTCTAATTGGTCACGTATTTTTATAACTCATGCTTCTTATGGGTATTATTTATTTTCTGTGCCTCTTATTTTCCTGAAGAACACTTTTTTTATTGTTTCAATATTTGTATGAACGAGGACGATTATGATCGTTGAATTATAAAATCAATAGTGTGAGTCAAGTTCCGTAGCAATTATTTCCTTCAATATTGCAACTTTTCCGTACAAGTTGGATTGTTAGAATAGTCGCATTTGATAAATGTTTTTCGTTTCCTCACACTTGTCGTACACTTATTCGTAATCGTTACGCCGATGGGTTTGCGGGAAAATGTGAACATGATAACGAATTGTAAATACATACGAATTGTTATTGTATTGAAAAAGTTTTGCGAACAATTTACTATTTTATCTATTTATACGTATTCTAATCATACGTTTCTGGTTATTAACTCAGTATGCATTCGTACTTATTGGCAAATGTCTTCTAATTTAACTCTCTTCTTTCCAATGATTTCTGAGATAAGACTCTAATTTGCAATTTATAGTGGTCAATATGCTTATAGTATATTCCTTCAATTGTAGGGACGCGGGCAGAACAAGTTAAATATTTTGCAATTATTGTGTTCATATAAACTATCTCATTGATGGTAATGGAAATAGATTACTTTTGGTTATGTGTCCGCTACATTGGATTACCTTTTGTTGCGAAACAAATGATCTTACGCATGAAAACTAAAAATTATCTCTGACATAAACGACAAAGGCAAAACCCACAGTTTATGGATGAAAAAAACACTATTTAAACCATTTATGAAATAAATATTACATATTACCAGAACATGACAGCGGAAATTATTATATACCATGTTTTCATTTGTTAACAATCAAATCATTTCATTTAAAAATTACGGAATAACTATTCCTCTTATACAGTTGAGAAAATAAATAGGGAAGTGAGAAGCTCTCATACACCGTTGGATGGAGAAACAAGATAAGTTATCTCAACTTCTTTTCATAAAGCAAGCATTATGGGCAATATGAGATTATGCAAAGGAAAGGAAATCAGGAATATTTTCTGAAACGTTTTATTGCTATGTTAGAAAATAATTTATACTAACTAACTATTATAATTATGTATAAGCCTCTTCTTTATGTGGACAATAGGGTAAATCAATGTATTACAAATCCTGTTTTCATATACACCGAAATCTAGAGTAGCGAAATATTTAATTAATTTATTAGTAATAATTTAGGTCGATTTTAGATATGTTTTGTAAAATTGTAAAATATTAGTAATAATAGAATTTCCTGTATTATTATGCACTAATAATAACGTTATGGTATGCTTTTATGGGGATTATATCTACATAGTAATCAGGGGTTGTGGGTCTACTTCAAAGCCAACAGACGAGTTAGTAGAGGAAATATAGTAGTTTAGTAGAAAGAGACAATAGAATATTATGTAAACAAGGCGGAACGAGTAAAGTACACATCCTGAAGAGTATAATTTCAAACCAAAGACTCTTGGATTAGTGGCCATGTTTTTATTCCTCTTATTCAAATCTTTTTCAAAGGTTAATAATTATTACAAATGCTCCTCTCTCTATTTATATAATCATCCATAGCGTTCTTCCAGGCAGGAAAATTTATTTTGCAGTTATTTATATCACTTTTTGAATTTTATAAAACGAAGTGTGTGGCTCCAATTAAATCGGAATATAAACGATTAGAATTAGTAATAACTTCCTATCGAAGCACATCCGTGACGACTAATAATTACGGCTCATTTGTCAAACTTCTGCAATATACAGTCTAATGCCTAAAAACAGAGGATAGTAAGAATAAGATCATTAGATAAAGAAAATACGTTAAAGAGATGATACTCCATGAATAGGACTTATAACTAGAGGGTGCGGCAAATGTTTGTGAAAAGGGTGACAAATTGACAACAGAATAAGAATAAAGCATGTTGGAACAAGGTATAATAAGAAATAATGAAACAACTCGGCATTAAATCTCATTGGTTGGGAACGCAGACAGAATTATAAAGTCTCTCAGTGTGTTTACATTCTTATTTGGATTCAATTTCAATTTAAAGTATAGAGAATCTGCGTGGAAATGATATAATCTGGGCTTTCTGCAGGGAAAGGGAAGACATCGAAGGTATGGTTTTCCTCATAGGTTGGAAGAACCAAAGAATCATATGTAACAAATATAAGAAATTCCTCTAATGAACAAAAGGAGCAATGCGCGCGGAACTAATCACTGCAATTATTGAAAGAGCATGCATCATTTAATAAAATAAAGCATTCAAAGCAAAAAGGCCTGAGACAATTTTGAGCGAGGGCCAATTACAAGGAATATGGATAAAGGAACCATTAAGGCTTTCTTGTCTTACAAATCGCTTTTTAAACATTAGAATTTAAAAAACACATCAACTTTATAATTATTCGATATTGGTCATTAAAGTTTCACCATATATTGAAGATTGACGGACAACACAAGCTCTTCTATGATTTTCTTTCGAGCATGGGGAAACTAAAAGACAAGGGAATGGAAATGCTGTTTGATCTACGGAATAAAACAAAAAAGTTAAACTTCATAGCATTGTTCTTTTATAATACAAACATTTAATGTAAATTACTATGATATCTACAGAATTATTTGGGTGTCTTCATATGATTGGGAATTACAGATACTCGATAATTGAGATAATTTCTGCCCTTTATAATTTCAAGATATGCGGTCTAGACATAACTAGCAAATAAGAGAATAGTTATTCCTTAACTGTTGACAGGTAAGTGTCAAGACACATTGAATTCGGGTATTATACCTATCTACATCAAAACGACAGATATAAGGAGGGAAAAACCGGAGAGCTGGGGAGGGGAACTGCGGGTCATTAACAGAGATTAGCGCGGAATATATATGGAGAACAATAAGACCCCAAATCTCAATTCCTCAATATTGAAAAATTGGAGACTCTAAAAACTTATGTCCTATTGGGGAAATATTCATGTCGTATAGACAAAGATCAATTGAATTTATTGTAAAATAAGAAAGCATTATGCAAAAACGACGTGTCGGGATACGACGGTTATAAACGGTTTATTAAACTCGAATATTATATTTACCCACAGGATAAAACTAACAGCTGACGATAAGCTAATTTAAAAAATAATGATTGATTTTTTAAATATAGGATGAGTACTTCTGCCTTTTTTTAATCAGTAACTCTATTATATTGTCTTTACTGTACTTCGATGAAAAAAGCCCTAAGAGTAGTTTAGAGGAATCTTTATACCAGACAAGTCCTATTGGGGGTGAAGGGACGATTAGTCCCAAAAGTTTAGAATATTGTTAGGTAGGGAGGATAAATAGTTTTAGACGTGACTAGTGTGATTTTACCCATACATAGTAGAAAAAAAATTCATTAATAACTGGCATACGAACTTGCAGTGGTGTTTGTCAATAGTCACGGCATGCAATGGACAGATTTATCCTTTCTGCATGTTGAAATATTAGTTGTACTTTTGGAAATTAAATATTCCAGGGCACTTAGAATAATAGAGCGTCTGTCTCAGGACGGGCGGTGTTCTGGTTGAATTAACTAAGGGTTCGATGTTCTTTCCTTGAAACTTCATCCACAATATAATATTGAATTAGGATGAGGACAGACTTAGATATCCCATATAATTATTTAACTATCAGGTAATACAACCTGTATTTTGTAAGGGGTTTTAAAAACCCAGGAAGAGTTTTTTGTGCGCGTTCTGGATAGGATGAGGTGAGATATTGTGCGAAGTGTGGATTCCATTTTTATTCGCTGAAAAAGTGATAATACACACAAGTAGTGTTAATCAGATCTCCGGAAGATTATTTTTCTCGTAGGTAAAATTATAAAAAGATGGATTTAGTCTAGTATCATTATTGTGATTGCGAAGTTCTGTGTGTGTTGGTTTCATGGTTTAGAAAAGGTCAAATAGTTAGAAAGGCCTGTGTTAAGAAAAAGATTATAGGAAAGCCTAGAGAGAAAAGAGGTAATCAAAAAATAACGAACCAATGAAAGACTGCTACAAGACATAATCTGGTCTTAGTTCGTGAATGATGTATGATTAGTTGGATTCTGTTAAAATGTAATTATAACAGGTTGCGCATGTCTATTTCATTTCGATATGAGCAATATCTGCCTATTTGGATAACTCATGGCCAGTGTGGATTAAAGTATTTTTCCACTGATGTGGACAGGAATATCAAGCAGTATATGAGATAGATCTAGTGTGTGCTAAGTCTTATCAGCACACGAACGAATCGTCAAAGCTATATATGGTACGAAATTTATACCATCTCATAAACGATGTAATGCCCACATGATCACGTAAGAGACGGAAGAAGATCGCAACTCGCATACTGTAAGCGACTTGCCGTATACCGGATCTCACAATGTTCGTATGTAGGAGTGTAAGTGTATCCCTAGTTTAGTTCTCTGGAGTGCGATTCGCTCTCTATAATGTTGTAGCCTCTGCAATCAGATCTATCTCTGGTCTGCCGGTTAAAGAAATCGTTCTTCCTGCCAAGGCGTGCAGTTTACCTCATAATCGCGCTCTGCCGATGGGCTGCATCTCGCAGACTACGTGTTTAATATTATACCAGGCAATTGGTGCGTTATCGGATCGCAGTTCCAGCCTGTTTGTGTTTATCGGCAAAATAAGTTCTTAAACGCCTGAGCTCTCGTGAATTGAAAGTCAGGAGGTCTGGCATAGCGCATCTCATGCTGATGCATTCTCTCTACTGCTCAATCTGATTATTCTTAAGAGTTATCTGCTCAAGTATTACCAATTTGTATTGTGTTTTCTAGTAAAGTAGAGACTAGGGTAGAAATAGCTGTACGAAAGTGATAGATGGTAATGTATTTTACTTTTCATGAAAATTATTTCTTAGTAAAATTAAATAACTCTGCGCATTAGCTATCAAATAAAAGTGTATACTTAAACAAAACTTTATTTGTTTTTGATGAATACAGAATATTTTTAATATTTTCCTAAATAAGTAATAATTAGTAACTTGTAACCAAAAGCCATGGAACAATGGTTGAAAACAACAAGATCGTTTTTCCCGTGTATAACACTTTAAAACTTTCAACACTGCTTATAAAGTTCCTGGCTTATAAGTAGATCAGCATTAACTTGAAAAGATTCCAATATCTCTGAAATTCCTTTAGACCTCGCGGCGAAAATATTCACCTTTGTTTCATTATGTGTTGTGTATTTGAGACTTATGCGATGTGGGAACATGAAATAAAACTAAAATTGCTCCGCGTAAAAAGCACTCAGCTTGAATACAGCTGCTAATCAACTATCGCCTCGTCGTGAAAGAGGATGAGTTCTTCTACTTATACACCGAGATTAAATAAATTAATTTAATTTTAAATTTGCATCCTTCACTAAATTGTTTCATATCCGAATTCCATGTGATGCTAAATTAAAAATTTATAAAATTCGGTTTAGAAGTAGTGGAACGATGAAAAGTACGTGTTGGACCTTTGCAAGGCGAAGGTTGGAATATACATTTTCAGCATTTGTAACATAATATTTGTTAGTTTCACGCACCATCCTGCACGTGTTCTGTAATCGGATTTTCTGAACAAGAACTTTGTAAAAACTTTTAATTGGCGCATATTTATAAACTCGTAGTGTATGCTAAATGAAATTACATTTTTACTTTAATTAACGTACTAGAAGATCGAGCTGGTTCATTATCAAAAAAAAAGCTCAAGTTTATAGTGTTTGAGTTCACAATTTACTATTTTATAGTTATGCCGTTCTTAAGTACATCAAAGGTTACTGCAATTTTACTAATCAAATTTTCAAAAGACACAAATAACTAAGATTAAACATGAAGCAGCAGGAGAAAATCTTCGCACATTTTAGATGTTATATTTCATTTCTATTACATTAAAAGTATTTCTTTAAATTTATTTATTAAACTCTCAAATTTATGATTATAATAAATATCATTTAAATATATTTAAATTGTGTCTGAATAAGAATGGCTAAAATCCTTTTGAAGAAAAATATGTACAAAGTGAATAATACACTAGTAGTTAAGTTAAATAAACAGAAAACATTTTGAACTACTTTAGTTTCTTGATTCAATAATTACAAATAAAAACTGTTACCCATTTTCTAAATAAATCGAGATGCAAAGTAAATCTATAAATAAGGTTATTCAAAACTTCTCCTACCTTCGTAACTAATTCAAATTTTCTAACTCTTTTAGTTATAATGTTATTGTAAATGCTTAATTGAATACAAGGCATGCCCGCTTCGTTATCTTTGAACTGGATTACAAAAAGTTAAAAGCAAGTTTGTAGCTCTGATATCAGAGAGTTAGTTCGTCTCGGAATAAGGAACTGTATACGTTAAGACCGACAATAACTCTCGCCGGTCAGGATCTTTGCCTTGAGGTGGGCCAAAAATCGCTCTCTTTCACCCATATATTGGTCTTTGCGTGTGCTAGAACTGAAATTCCAGAAAAGCGCATTTAAATTTGACGAGTGTTAGGTAAAATTTTTCTTGCCACAATGCTTTGGCATGAATTGTATGTTTTATTCGTTGAGAAAACTCGAAACTATCAAATGGCCCGTAAGAACTGTTTGGGCAAGAGTGAGCTTGATTTCCTATTGCTGAATGATTAATGAAAGATGCGGAATCGGGAAGTTAAAATTTGATAGCTGCTCGCCTTCTTTGCATGTTTCTTGACGTCGCTTTGCGAGCAAATAAGAACAGAACGCCGCCGCGTAGAAAATAACCACACAAACTCTTTTATGTTTTTTGAAGAGAAAGAAGCGAAATTTATTTGAGAAAAGATAACTTGTTGTTAGCAATTGAAATAACGTTGTTTACAAAATTTCTGAGAAAATCTTCTTAGTACCAGTATTTTTATACATATTTGCGCATCTAAGCAAAAAAAATTCCGAAGGCAGCAAGAATAGTTTGGATCAAACATTCGGAGGACCTTTTTTTCACGAACCATATTCGAAAAACTATGCGACCAATTGAAGTCCGCTATTCCTCCTTTGATCCAAGAACAGGAGAAACTGAAGACTTTCTATCATTCAAGACACAGTACTTAATCATAGGTAAATAAATTTTACCCATAAAAACTAACGTTTTGCGGCAAGATAGATAAAATTTTACACTCAATTTATTTGTGATAAACACTCCTTGATATTAGCGTATTAAATAATATATAGTGGCTTAATGTCGCCCTAAAATCATTGTAATTCTTCCAATATATTTTTACTATTACTAATACATATAGACATAAGGCACAGAAATTTTTGAGAAATTTTAATAGGAATAAACGAACAATTGGCCTCAAAAATTAAACAATTATTCACAGTAAAGAGAGCTATAAATTCGAACGCGTATCAGAACCTATATCTTTCGCCCGCAAAAAGGATGTTGATTTAAAGAAAACCAAGGATACACTTACACAGCGGGGCAAGTAAACGTAAAGAAAATTTAAGTTTATTTGAACAGAACATGCATGGCATGATCGAAAGGCCGATAATTTAAATCTTGTTAAAAGTATTGTTATGACATAAGTGACGTTTAGATTGCTCTTTAGTAGTGATATTATCTTTAATTTTTGTGGCTTGTTCTAAAAAGAGTCTTTGTGCAGTTTTTCATGGATGAATGA